>PVKC010021712.1:0-18017 GCA_004027635.1 Crocidura indochinensis
AACTTATGATGTTGATTCTAAAACTACCTCTTTAAGATTGGTATAAACAGCACAGTTTCAGCTTTTATTATTTTACAAAACCACACAAGCACCTATATTTATATGTAAGTTATAAATGCTATTTGAATTAGATAAAAATAAAAGTTAGATAGATAAATAAAGATAAATTGAAAATAACTAATTTTCATTTTGAACTTGAAAGTTTAAATGATAATGTGTTCAGATACAAAATCTGTGATGACTGTTACTATATTTCTCAAAATACCTAATGAATAATAAAAAATGGTAACAGTGATAAAAACACAGCATTATTATTTATATGAGACATCCAAAGTAAAGGATGAAATTTGGAAAAATCTAAATCAATTATACCTTCCTTCCCTTAACTGCTAATTAATAAACTTTTTTAATATGCAGGCAGTGGGGGCCGGGCAGTCGCGCTAGAGGTAAGGTGCCTGCCTTGCCTTGTGCTAACCTAGGATGGACCGCGGTTTGATCCCCCGGTTCCCCATATGGTCCCCCGTGCCTGCCAGGAGCGACTTCTGAGCGAATAGCCAGGAGTAACTCCTGAGCGTCACCGGGTGTGGCCCCCCCCCAAAAAATAAAATAAAATAAAAAAACAATATGCAGGCAGTAAGTTTAAAAAATATCAGCATACTGTTCACATATAAGTAAGTAGTATATTGTAAAGGTTTGGTCAGATAAAGCAAAGACAAATATATAATAAAATGTGACCTTTCTGTGTCTAAAGTAATCAATGTGAAAAGTCAATTGGACAACATTTTGGCAGGTGAGCGGAGGGCTGAGTTATAGTTGTCCAGGAGAAACCAGTGTCTCACCACGTCTCTGTTGTCATCCTTAAGACTGAAAAAAGATTGTCTTCGTTTTCTGACAAAGTGTGCTTAATAGATCTGGTGGTGATGGCACTGAAGACACGCTATGCCCGAGATATTTTTGTAGGAATTGCCTCTAATTCCTGTGGATATATAACTATAGAAGAAAAATCTTTTGATTGAACCATATAGACTTCATGGTGTCCGAAGGTTAAAATTTGCTTGCAAAATACTCAGTGCAAATTGTTTATTCTCTTTCTCTGGTTGGGAGATCATGGCAACTGTTACAGGGAGTTGCAAGTCAGATTAATCCAAGAGAGAAATACAAAGTAAGAAAGGAAGGAATGAAAGAAGCTAAAGTTTATGAGCTGTAAGAGTCCATGGAGGATATCAAAATAAGGAAGAAGACAAAACTCAGAGGATGGAAAGGAGGTATGAAAAAGAGAACAGGAAAGAAGGGGAAGGAAATAGGTCATCCTTTAAAACCGAAAGATGGTTTCATGCATGCAAAAACTGTGATGGATATATACTTACTATTAGATTATTTTATACATTTCATTTTATATCTCTTATTTTCAAAACAATACATACAGCAACAACATAAATATATCAAGGTAACTAAAAAGAATCTATGTAAGTACCTAAGATAAAAGGAAGCACAAGGATTAATGAAACAAAAAGAAAAATTGAGGGCTGGAGCAAAATATTGCACAGTGGGTAGGGCATTTGCCTTGCACATGGCCAATCCTGGTTTGATCTCCAGCATCCCATATGGCTTCTAGGAGTACAGCCAGGTGTAATCCAAAAGTAGAAACAAAAGGACAAAAGCAAAGAGTGGCTAAATACCTGTATATTGTTGTTGGCTTTTTGGTGTATTCTAAATGATAATGTGTGGATGAGTTCGTTGTAATGAAAGAGTCATGGGCAGTAGAGATAAATTAGTCCCTTGTATTATTAAAGAAATGACTAATGGCTAACATAACCGGAAGAGCTGGCTTTCACAATATCAAATATTCAAGAAAAGATTGGACCCAAAATATTCAAGAGAGTTCTCTTTTTTTAATATTAAAATTTTAAGCAATGAGTCACACCTTATGTGACCCAGGTGAGCTGATTTTTTTTTAACCAGGGATTGTTTAGATCACTACTAAATATTAGCTAATTGTAGTTATTAGCTGGTTAATTTTAATATCCAGTAATACAGGAAGATTCCTGCCTAATATTGAAAAATAAACGACCTACTTTGAAGTTTAGCATAGTCATCTAAAAGAATTGTCAGAAAAGATGTGCTCAAGATTTATTTGAATATATCAATGGTATGTTCGTCTTTAGCTACAATATTTTAATGCAACTTCTATATGTGAATCAATCCTTAATTAAGTTTTAATAAATAAACATCTTATCTGAAATGGGAGGTGGATATTTTGCATGGCTTTATTTACATTTATGTGGTACTAGACACAGGGGCTTAACAAAAAGTCTTAGCAACCACTAGTTGAAGCTAGAGATTAGAAAAAAATCAGAACTGAAAAACAGAGGAGGGAGTGGAGCAATAGTGAAGTGAATAGGGCATTTGCCTTTTATGCAGTTGACCTGAGTCTCGATTGCCAGGATCCTATATAAAATCCTGAGTACTGCCAGAAGTAATTTCTGAGTGCAGAAACAGGAGGAATCCTTGAACATAACTGGGTGTGGCCTCCAAAACAAACAAATAAATTAAAAAAACCAAGAGATTCTGAGATAGTAGATACTAGAATTTGCCAAGATTGTCAGAAAGTTTTTGAGCTACAAAATAAAAATTAAGTAGGAATAGTGTGAAATATTGGAAATCAATAGGGGCTTGGAAAGTGTACTGAAGATAACAGGATGCAAAAAAGACTTTTAAAAGGCTGATTTTTTTGGTTAGCCTGGTGTCCCAAGAAACAAAAACAAGGTAGCCAGTGACTTAGGCTAGTATCATGAGTGGATCTTAGGAAGACGTATTTTCTCTGAGAGGGATGTTTTAATAACCCCCACAGCAGCAATGGTCCCCAAATGAGAATCCTCTGTTAAGAAAACATCATACTCTGCCTCTTTCCATTGTTGATGAGTCACTGAACAGATATCATTTCATATTTTGCTATCAAAATTAATCCTTTACAGATGGGTGAATGGAAGAGTTAGTTCAACAGTGGGCTAGGCCCAAAATGATCTAACTAATTTCCTGTCAAGTTCATACTGTGTCAAAGTCACCTGACATAGAAGAAGCTAAAAATGACTGCTAACTTTTGAATAAAAATATGAGAAGGCTCTAACAGATCATGGCAGACTGTCTTTTGACTATTAGCCAACTGAATAGACTATTATTAATAAAATCATTCACTCGCATTATGAGCTGGTGAAGTTAAGTGATTGCATTCTTTAATTGGGGAAGCTGATACAAGTAATAGTGATAACCACTTATGGATTTGTCTGCCTGAGAACAGACAAATGGTCAATAATCATTATCTGTGATTATAACCCTGATCTCATCAAATTGGAGTCATGGGAAATGTAAAGGGAAAGATAATGGGATTAGAAGAGACCCAGGCTGCAAACTGACAATTACCAAGCACAAACCTATAGGCCCCTGAAGAACTATGAGGAGTATAGAAAGCAAACTCTCAGGGCAAAGGATCAGTGATCATAAATCTGCTGTATAAAACAAGTATGGGGACAATTCTGTTACAACTTGAGTTTGATAACTATTATCTTTTCAGGATATGTTCTAATCACTGGTAGTTCTTCATTTGATAGAGCAAGTGAACCTAGGCTGTACCAGAGGTTCACAAACTTACTTAGCTTAAGACCCCTTTCAGGAAAAGAAATGTCTCAGTAGGAAATCGGCCTCTTTCAGTGAATGAACAAATGTGTATTGGTAGAAATGTAGAGTGATTTAGATATGACATATAGGTATAGATAAAGAGGCAGAGTGTAGAAGGTAAGATATAAAGATGGGCAGACAGCAATCATAGCGTGAAAGACAGAAACACATGGATGGACAGGAGAGTGAGTTAGTTATAAACACATAGGTGTGTATAGACAGGTAGAGAGAATGATATATCATCAGAGACAAATGCACTAGAGACTACTACTGCACTCCCCTAGATTGTTCTAGAAGACCCCAAGGCCTGGACTTACCCACTTTGTGAAAACTGGGTTATATCAGACAGATCAAATAGGATAAAAGTGCATAAAATCTAAGCAAAGCCCCAAGACACATTTTTTAGAGACCTCTTGTCTGACCTCTCTCTTCTCCTGATTTGAGAGATCAGATGATTGCTTCCATCTTTAAGGTTTTCAGACAAATTAACTATTGCATATCAACAGAACTTCCTAGTGTGCCTTCACATCTGACATGGAGCACATGTAAACAATGTCAGCTAAACCAAAATTAGAGACCCAGAGTGTTAAAGCACTTAATATCTTTTTAATTTTTGTTTTGACTTGAAATATCAAAGTTAGGAATACTTTCTGTTTTGGTTACTTAAAAATGGCCAAGCTTGGAAGAAGAATATGGCTAACTTTATTTGGGATTATTAATCATTAGGAATTTAGTTGACATGAGTGCTTTAAGGAAGAATTCAACTATTTAAATAGCAAATCCCATGTCACCAAATGTTCCTTCAGTAATCTTTAATAGAAAGAATAAAGCTGTCTCCATTTTTAAATGGTCTCACTTTTTTTTCCAGAGCAAAAGGAGATTCAGTGAATAGCAAAATTTACATTATCTTATTGTTAGAAAAAAAGACACGAATTATTTTTATATTGCAATTCTAGACAATAGAAAATTTAAATGTAATAAAAATAAGTAATAATTTTAACTTTTCCTGAAGTCTCAACATCATCTCAAAAACTAAGTAGGTGGGGCCCGGGAGATAGCATGGAGGTAAGGCGTGTGCCTTTCATGCAAAAGGTCATTGGTTCGAGTCCCGGTGCCCCATATGGTCCCCTGTGCCTGCCAGGAGCAATTTCTGAGCATGGCGCCAGGAGTAACCCCTGAGCACTGCCGTGTGTGACCCAAAAAACAAAAACAAACAAACAAAAAGAAAAAACCAAAAAACTAAGTAGGTGTTCCGTAAAACAATTGACATTTTTATTTCAGTGTATTAAAGTAGGAACAATGTATTCCAATGTTTAAAGAAAGAAATTTAGAGAAAAAGAATCTGTGTTGTGGGTCTCATTTGTTCTATTTATTAGTTTTTATTGGTGACAACCTTTGAGATTAGAGTCTAGTCTTTTAAATGGCTCCTGGCTCAGAGGACCATATGGGACACCGGGGAATCGAACCAAGGTAGATCTGTCCTACGTTAGTGTGTGTAAGGCAAACACCCTACCGCTTATGCCACCTCTCCACACCCAGAGTCTAGTCTTTTTATTTATTTATTTATTTATTTATTTATTTATTTATTTATTTTAGGGCCTTTCCTGTGGTGTTACTTTTGGCTCTATGCTCAGAAATCATTTCTGGAAGGCTAGTGGGGGCCATACAGGATTCCCAGGATGGAACCTGGGTTGGTGACATGCAAGGCATGTCTATCCATTGTGCTATTGCTCTAGCCCCCTGGGGCTGACTTTTATTTTTGTGCTCAGGGATCACGCTTATTTTTATTAAACTTATCTTATTTAAACACCATGGTTACAAAATTGTTCATAGTACAGTTGAGTGCTTTTTTTTCACAGTTACAAAGTTGTTTTTGATTGAGTTTCAGTCATATAATTTACAGTGCTCTTCCTTAGCATACATTTCCCACCAACAATGTCCCAAGTTTCTCTCCACATTCCTCCCTCCCTGCCTGCCTCTGAGACAGATATTTTACTGCTGTCTCTCTCTCTCTCTCTCTCTCTCTCGCTCGCTCGCTCTCTCGCTCTCTCTGTCTCTGTCTCTCTCTCTGTCTCTCTCTCTCTCCTCTCTCCACTCCTCTTCTCTCTTCTCCCTCTTATTTACCTTTAGACACATGGATCACTCAGTGGTTCTCATGAGACTTTATGCATTGCTTGGGACTTAATCAGGATCACCCACATGCAAGGCAAGCATCTTACTCCTAAACTATGTCTCTGACCCACATATATATATATATATATATATATATATATATATATATATACACATACATACATACATATCAGTGTGTGTACTGATTTTTTTTTTAAAAAATAGCTTTTATTGAGGCCAATGTGAATTACACGTCTTTGTCTTTTCACAGTCATGTTTAAGGTATGTAGTGCCAGTGAATTGGGGCAATTCCACCACCTGTGTTGACCATCCACCACCCCTGTTCCTTGCATGCATCCTGTACCTCCACTCTTAGCCTCCTGGGCTGCTGGTATAACAGGTCCCTTTTGTCTATATAGCTTATTGTGGTTTGGATCTCTTGATTCCATTGTCATTGTCTTTGGGTTGGGCATTTAGGTCCGATCATTTTTATTTCCACTCAATGTCCACTGCTTGCTCCTGGTACCATCCACTTTTTTTTCTCATTTTATGCAGCAGAAGAAGATGATTCAAGTTCTATGGTTCTGCTACTACTAAGAAAAAGAAAAAGAAGAAAAAAAATTGGCGGGAGGATCCTCATCTAGAAACTGTGAATTTAAATTTAAAAGAGAAGAGAAAAAAGGGGAAAAGACAAAAAACCAAACAGAAGAAAGCAAAACTAAACAAAAATTAAAAAAAGAGAGACAATGGCAGAATTGGTGTGGTAGGTTGGCTTTTTTGTTTTCGTTTTGCATAGGCTCAGTAAGTATTGGAGAATTAGAAAGGAAATTTCCTTGGCCTAAGAGATATAGGGGTTCTCCACCCTTGAAGCATAATATCATGGGATCTTCTACAGGCTCTGGCCACCTTCATTGTCGAACCCCAAGATCTTTTTTTATGGTACCAGGAAATGTTCTGCTCAGTGTGGTTGTCAAACGCAGTCTTCTGTAATTTGAGATCTAGTTTTTGCACAGATCCTAGAATGAAGTCTAGAATACAAAAAATCTTTATTTGTGCTTCCAGAAGCTTTGTTTAGTCACAGTTGTTGCTGTCAGTCTTCTTTATTTAGTAATCTTGGGTTTTGCACAGATTAAAGGATTGACCCCTATATATCTTTTGATAAGATTGTCATAGGAGGGCCTGGAGAGATAGCACAGGCTGTTTGCCTTGCAAGCTGCCGATCCAGGACCAACGGTGGTTGGTTTGAATCCTGGTGTCCCATATCGTCCCCCGTGCCTTCCAGGAGCTATTTCTGAACAGACAGCCAGAAGTAACTCCTGAGCACCGCCGGGTGTGGCCCCAAACCCAAAATAAACAAACAAACAAACAAACAAATAAATAAAAGATTGTCATAGGAATCCTGCTTAAGAAACAGCCCTCCCCTGTTTTTAAAAACCCTTTACATTTAAATTTAACAATGCTGCTCATGATTTATAATTTATGATATGATTTATATGATCTATAATTATAATATGATTTTAATTTGTTTGCAATCTTGTTCATGATTTACAGTTTTGTTCCTTGCCACATCACACCCTACCCCATAGCATCTGCTTCCTTCCAACATTATCACAGGGTCACTTCCTGTCCTCCTCCACGCCCTTGATAAGCTCAGCTCATAGACTAGTTCTCATGTTCTGTTGCCTTTAATTAGTGTTATTCCCTTATTATGTTTCCTTATATTCCACATATGAGAGAAGTCATTCTGTCTCTGTTCCTCTACTTCTGACTGACTTCACTTATCATGAGTCACTCCAGTTCTTTCTATGTAGGAGAAACTGTCTGAGTTCATCTTTTCTTATAGACAAGTAGTATTTCATTGTGCATATAGATCATAGTTTCTTTATCAACTCATTTGTTTTAGAGGACCTGCTTTTTTTGTTTTGTTTTGTTTTGGTTTTTTTGTTGGTTTTTGGGCCACACACGGTGACACTCAGGGGTTACTCCTGGCTATTCGCTCAGAAGTCGCTCCTGGCAGGTACGGGGGACCATATGGGGAACCAGGGGACGAACCGCGATCCGTCATAGGTTAGCGCAGGCACCTTACCTCCAGCGCCACCACCCGGCCCCAGGACCTGCTTTTTTTTAAGTTTAGGCATTTTTGAGTAGTGCTGTAATGAGATTAAGAGTAAAATTTAGGGATCGGAGTAGTGGCAATAGTGGTAGGGTGTTTGCGTTGCATGCACTAACCTAGAAAGGACCTCAGTTCAATCCCCCAGTATCCCATATAGTCCCCAAGCCAGGAATGATCTCTGATTGCATAGCCAGGAGTAACCCCTGAGCGTGTGGCCAAAAAATCGAAAAAAAAAAAAAGAGTAAAATTTATTTTTGCTGAATGGTGTTCTTTGACATTGGAAGTATCTGCCAAGAGGTGGAATAGCTATTAGGAGACCTACTTTATGGCATGGGAGTCTTTATACTCTTCTTTCTATTCCTTAAATGAATTCTTTTCTAATTTGGGTTAAAAAAAAACACCACCAACAAAAAACAAACCAGAAAATATATCATTTTTTACACTTTTGTTTCTTTCAGTGTTGTAAGGAAAATAAATTATTTTGTTACGCATTGATTCAGATTCTCAAAACATACTATTCTATTAAAAGTAATATGATAGGGTTTAAGAAATAGGAGAGGAGCATACAGGAGACCCTGGTTATATCCTCAGCATCATCTAAGGTCCCCTGAACAGTGTTAGGGTCACTGAAAGGCAGTGGAGCTCCACCTCCAGGTAATGCCAGAACATCATCCCCAACTTAAATCATTGTAAAAGTTATATTTTTCACTATATTACATATTTCACCATCAAATTACCTAAAAGTCTTTCTATATTGACTCTTCTACATATTGCCATATACATATATATATTCAGAACATGAAGTACCTGGTAGATGATATGTTCATGAAGCAGGACACATAACACATTGGAAACCAATCTTATATTTAATGAAATAGGTAGAACTTTATTTTATCCACAAGTCTTTTCTCTCTACTTGAAGTTTTATAGGAATGAAAAATAAAACTTGTATATTGACTCTAAAGGGATATAGTTGCTCTGGATGAAACCTGATAAAATAGAACAAGTTGGATTGTTTTCCATCCCTATGGCCAAGTCAAATGTTCAATGATGAATGATTGAATGAATTCATTTGTTCATTCAACAAATGATCCTTGAGTAAGATACAGAAATGCTTAACACTGAGATCTTGTTTTCTAGTAGAAATATCCACAGACCAGCCATGTGTGTGAGTATTATATGGGAAAATAGTCACCACAATGCCTTTCAGTGAGAAGATGCTGGCATCAAGAGTTGCTTTGTTTATGTCTATACATTTCATAAATAAATATACAAAAAAAGTGGATCTTCCCTGATTTGCCTGAGCCATTTCAATTTACGCAAAGAGCAGAGATTCAAACGAGTTGTCAGCACTTGCTGGTGAGTGAAGGGAAGCTTGGAGATTTAGCTAAGCTTACTGTTTGTTCCTTGCTTGTTCCTCTTAAAGCTCTTTCCCAGGACAGTTCCTACTATGACCCAAATATTGAAACCAACTTTTTTTTTTTCTGTTGTTGTTGTTCTTTGCTCTACTTTTCTTCTTAGTTGTTATCTCAAAGCATTCTATCTTGTTGTTTACTTTCTTATATCTACTATTTCCTTTCTGCTTTTACTTGAATATACTGTCTTTAGGTACAGATATGTATTTTTAAGTTGCTGCACCCTTCAAAGAGTCTAGCTCTCTGATCTTTTTCTTAATTACAAATTTATTTTACTCAAAGTCATTTTCATGTCAGTCTCCCTCATGTGCCTCATACTCACCCCTCCCTCTGCCAAAGAGGGACCAGATAACAAATTGGAAATGTTACTTCAATGACATCTTAGCTTTAATTCACTTAAAGATGTATATGTGTGCATAGGTATATGTGTACATATGAATAAAAAAGGCTCTGCTCTTTGTGATTACAGTCTAAATTTGGAGGTTTGTAATTTATTTTTATTGTGGGAAGTTTAGAAAACTAGCAGTTTTTTAGTTAATCAGCATACATACACACCAGGCTGTCTTCTTCACTATGATCCTAAGTAAAACTTAGACTATTAGTCTCTATAAAGTATGAAGCAATCAGAGACAGGCCAATTCTGCTAGAATGCAGGAATCGGAGTCAATGAAACTCTTAACTTGTCTCTTTGTATTAGTAGACCTTTTAATTAAGTATTTTTAGAAATATAGTACTTTTGCTAGCCAAGTCTTTAAATAGTTCTCTAAAATGAACTATGCACATAATCAGCTACCTTTGCAAATGCTGCTTATAAGCCATTAGTTTATAGTTGTAGACTATCACCCACAGTGTCAATAAGTTTTGAAAGAGGCTTTAGAAAAAGTCAATTTTATAATTCCCTCTAGTGGTTAGACTGAGGGAAACATATAATCTTTCTCTAAGGTTTCAAACTTTAGAAAATAAAGCAGTTCAGAAGCTTACTTTGGTTGGCACCTAATCATTAGGGCTAACTTCTAATTTCTTACATGGTAGACACACCACAAAACTGTCTCACCAAAGAGTCAGGGAGAATTCAGGAGTTTCACTTAAAATGAGAGAAAAAAAAAACCTTTTCTTTGTATTTACAAAGTTTGCATATGAGCATAGATACATGCTTACTAAGTTGTACATTTTTATGGCTAAACACATGTGAAATATATTTTAAATGTAAGACATTTTTGGAAATTCAAGAAGATCCAATACAATAAATGATTTTTAAAAAGAAATAGTTGATCAGGTGATAATTCAAAGGGAGATAGTTCAAAGGGCTCAGCCACTTGCTTTGCAAATGGGAGCTCTATATTCCTTTCTCAGCATCACGTGGTCCATAGAACATCACCGGGAGTAGTCTCAGAGCACTGCCAGGTGTGATCCCAGCAAAAAAATTGCGACCACCCAGTCCTACCTGCAGGGACGGGGGTCACCAGTTATTCATGGGTCACGAAGAGGGCTTAACCTGCAAAAGAATTGGGGAGGGGGACAAACAGGACTCAAGACAAGATTCTAATCAAGAGCCGTTTATTGCAAAGTTCACAGAGCTTAAATAGTACCGGACCACAAAGAGGCAGGGAAAGAAATATACAAGTGCCAGATAACATGAAGGCATTTACCATCAAAACATTTACAATTACCCAATGTTCTTGCTAAACATAAAGTCAAACCTAGATTTTAACTTATTCTTGACAGGTCAACAGGAACAAGACTGGCAACATAGTTTAGCAAACCTCCTCAGGTGTCCTGTGTGGCAACACAATTTGTGTTAACTTGCGTTTTACTCATTTTCTAAGTCCCGGGGCAGGGGGCTTTGAGGGCAGCTATACCAGGAAGTTCTGCAAAGCAGCAGCAGAAGGAGGTGTGGGGCTGTCAGGTCCCTGACAAAAAATAACTGCACAGGGGCAGGAGCGATAGCAAAGTGGTAAGGCATTAGCCTTGCACGCGCTCAACACAAGACGGACTCCAGTTCAAATCCCAGCATCCCATGTGATCCCCCAAGCCTGCCAGAAGCTATTTCTAAGTGCAGATCCAGGAGTAACCCCTGATCACCCTCGGGGCCTCGGGGTGTGACTAAAAAAAAAGAAAGAAAAAAAAAAGACTGAACAATTGAAATCTATAGTACAATATTTAAAATAAGACAATAATAGGGATGGAGAGATAGATCAAAGAAAAACTGCACGAGCTTTGTATGTCTGAATTTTTGATGTCTGAATTCAACCTCAGCACTGCATGTCCCCCCAGCACCACTAGAAACAAACCCTCTCCTCTGCTCTAAGCTGGAGGTAGCCATGAGCCACATGGGAGTGCCGCCAAATATACAGAAGCAAATGAAGTGTTAAGTTTGTGAGAATGACACCATCTCCAAATTTGTGAAATCTTCTCTCTCTCTCTCTATATATATATATATAAATATGTATATGTATATATATATCTTACACACATACACTTTTTCTTTAATTATAATAGTGCAATTCATATGTTACATTACATAATGGAATACCACTTGGTCATAAGAAAAGGAAAATCATGCAATTTGCTGCTACATGAGAATGCTGGAGATTATCATGCTGAGTAAATTTAGTCAGGAGGAGAGGGACAGACAGAATGATTTCTCTTGCATGTGGGATATCAATAAATATATAGTAAGGGAATAGCAAATGGCCATAGGCAATAGAAACAAAATGATAACTGATGTTCAATAGAAAGCATGCCAAGGATTGGGTGGGGTGGGGAGGATAGGACTAAGGAAGAGAGCACTACAGTAATGGTAGAGGGAAATGGGAGGAGGGGGTGTTGAAAGGTGATAACATGTTATGCATGAAACACTTTGAGCAACAATACTGTAAGCCGCCGTGCCAACAGTTATTAAAAAAAAGTGCTTCTTATTGTGGCAGGCTGGTAGATGGGAGGAAATGGGAATTGGGTGGGTGGACAGTGGTGGGGAAAGCGGATACTTGTGGGACATTGTAGGAATGAAACTCAATCCTGAAGTACTATGTAATCCGCTGTGACTAAATAAAAATTTTAATTAGAATTTTAAGGAGGGCCACTCCATCTCCCAGAGGGGACAGGCATTGTCATGTAGCTAGCACGAGCAGTGTCATTCCCTCTTCAACAAGTGGTGTTGGGACAACTGGTCGGCTACATGCAAAAATGCAAATTCAGACCTCCATCTGACAACATGCACAAAGATCAAATAAAAATGGATTAAAGACCTTGATATCAGACCTGGAACCATAAAATATATAGATAAAACATGTGATAAAACACCTCATGACATTGAGACCAAAGGCATCTTCAAGGAGGAAAATGCACTCTCCAAGCAGGTGAAAGCAGAGATTAACAGATGGGACTATATTAAGCTGAGAAGCTTCTGCATCTCAAAGGAAATAGTGATGAGGATACAAAGACCATTCACATAAAGGGAGAAACTACTCAATTTCCATCAGGTAAGGGGCTTATATCTTAGATATTCAAGGTTCTGACAGAACTGAACAAGAAAATAAAAATCTAGCCTCATCAAAAAATGGGGAGAATAAATGAATAGACACTTCCTCAAAGAAGAAATATAAATGGACAAAAGACACATGAAAAAATACTCCATGTCACTAATCATCAGGGAGATGCAAATCAAAACAACAGTGAGTTGCTATCTCACACTGCAGAGACAAGCACACATCACACAGACCAAGATCAATGCTGGTGGGGATATGGAGAGAAAGAAACTCTCATTCACTGCTGGTCTGAATGCCATCTAGTTCAGCCTTTATGAAAAACAATATGGAGATTTCTCAAAATCTGGAAATTGAGCTCCCATATGATCCAGCTATTTCACTCCTAGGGATACAGCCTAGGAACACAAAATCACAATACAAAAATGCCTTCTGCACACCTATATTCATTGCAGCATTATTTACAATAGCCAAAATCTGGAAACAACCCAGATGTCTGACAACAGATAAGTGGCTAAATCTACACAATGGAATACTATGCAACCATTCGGAAAAAATGAAGTTATGGAATTTTCTTATACTGGGTGGACATGGAAACTATTATGCTAAGTGAAATAAGTCAGAGGGAGAGAAATATACACAGGATAGTTTCAATCATCTATGGAATTTAAGAAAAATAAATTACATTATTATAATAATACCCAGAGACAATAAAGATGAAGGCTGGAAAAGTTCGGCCTATGGTATGAATTTACCACGAGAAGTGGTGAGTTCAGTTGTAGAAATAACTTTGCAAACAACTATGATGACAATGATAGTGAGTGAGAGAAATAGAATGCCTGTCTTGAATACACGCAGGGAGTGGGGGAGAAGGGAGACGAGGCAGGGGCATTGGTGATGGGAATGTTGCACTGGTAAAGAGGGGGTGTATATTTTTGTAACTGCAACCCAACTACAAACATATTTATAATCATGGTGCTTAAATAAAGATATTAATTAAACATTCTTTGTTTAAACACTACAGTTACAAGGTTGTTCATACTACATATTTTCTTCACAGATAAAGTTGTTCATGATTGAGTCATACAATGTGCATACAGTCATACAGTGTACAACAACCTTCACCAGTACACATTTCCCATCACTAAATGATCAGTTTCCCTTCACCCTCCCTGATGTCCTCTTCCCTCCCAATCACCCTTCCACCCCCTGTTTCTGAGGCAGTCATTTTACTTCTCTTGTCTTTCTTCGTTTTTGTCATTGTTGTTTGCACTACTGTTAATGTTAGGGGTGGGATGGATATCACTTTCATAGTAGACTCTTCTCTACTCTAATTGCACATTCTTCTCTTTATGGCATGCTTCCCATGCTTCCCCATGGACTGATCTTCCTAATTATAAAAAAATATTTAAGTGCATCTTATATAATTGATAATTAAAGGAAGAAAAAAAAACTAGAGAAAATTCCTGAAAAGTACTGTAACCTAGATTTCAGTTCCAAACAATGATTTAATGATACTTGCTACAAACTGGAAGGACCTGAAGTTGAAGTTAGGAGGAAAGAGGAAGTAGAGTTTTAATAAAACTATGCGGTGTGGAAAAATAGCTTTTGGGGGAAGTTTGGTGCCAGAGGCTTGTGAATTATAGGTGCTTATTAGTGAGGGGTGACTCCAGCTATTCTATTAAGAATAGCATCTTTGTCTACAATTAAAGTGAGGTCTGTAAAAAATTATATATAGTTACCTGGAAATTTATACTTCAATAAACATGGCAAACATAGATCCATGCATGCACAGTTGTAGAAACTCAACTTCCAGATTAAAAAATAATTCTTGAGTTTTACATGTGATTTATGAATTCACCACTTCTTTGGTACAGATGTTCTTATGTATATGTTTGGTGTAAAAAATTATAAGTTGCCCCTAATGATTGGAATTATTAGCTGACTTCTGCAAATAATATTGATATTTAAGATGGCTAAAAGAGTATAATCACAGCACGTCTCGGCCTTTTGGCTAAGATCAAGTGTAGTATCTGTTCTTATCAGTTTAATATCTGATACGTCATCTATCCGATTACAAAAAAGGGCACAATCACTAATAATTATCCCAAATTCTGTCTTCCATTGAAACTTAAAATTTCTATTTTTAATAATAATTATTTTTGTGAGAGATTATCTCCTTATGATTTCTGTTAACATCCATATGTTTGTAGAATGGCTTGCTAATCCACAAGCATATGTTAGCTATTCATGTTATTAACCGCATTGGCATATTCAGGTTAATATACGTTATTAACAAATAACCTATTAACCTAGAAGAAGCAGAATCTGAATGACTGAGACAGGAGTGCCAACGATTGAATGTGGAAGTTCTTCAGGAGAGAATTTTGCTTTTTATGTGTGTGTTTGCTTTGGGATTTGGACCCACACCCAGCTGTGCTTAGTGTTTACTCCTGGCTCTTCTCTCAGTGCTTACTCCTGGCTCTGTGTTCAAGGATCACTCTTAGAAGTGCCAGAGTTGAAAATAGGGTTTTCTATGTGTATGGTAAACTTTTTTCAATCTGATGGGCTCAGATTTTTGTTGTCAAAACTTAATGTCATTTAATCATGAAGGTATCATCTTAAATTTTTTTTTTTTTTTTGGTTTTTGGGTCACACCCGGCAGTGCTCAGGGGTTTCTCCTGGCTCCATGCTCAGAAATTGCTCCTGGCAGGCACGGGGGACCATATGGGGCACCGGGTTTCGAACCGATGTCCTTTTGCATGAAAGGCAAACGCCTTACCTCCATGCTATCTCCCAAGCCCCTCATCTTAAATTTTTTATTATGGTATTAATTGATATAGTAAGAAGAGTGACAAAAATTAATTTACATACCTAGATAAGCCTGAACATTTTATTATAGAATGAGGGGACTGGGAAGGGAGGAAATCTAGGCCAGGATTAAGAAGAGGTTGACTGATAGAACAGGGTCAGAGATCAAGGGTCTCAAGTACATCTATGGTGCAGAGGTGTGGAAACAGCACATATCAAAACCATACAGCCAACAATCTGTAACCTTGAGACCCAACTATGATAAAAACAAAACAAAAACATCTTTTCAAAGAACTGCTAGCATAGCAGTTAGGATATTTGATTTGCATGCGGCTGACTCTGGTTAGATCCGGGTAATCCATAAGGTCCCCAAACACTGCAAGGAGTAATTTTTAAGTACAGAGCCAGGAGTAACCCCTGAGCACCAAAGGCCAAAAAAAAAAGAAAAAGAAAAAAAGAAAAACTAAATTAAAAACTTCAATAGTGTTCCTGTTAAAGAGATAGGCTGGCGGGCTGGGAGAGAAACTACCATACCAGTGGAAGGAAGGTCACACTAGTGGTGGATTTAGTGTTGGAACATTGTGTGACTGAGAACCGACCATGAACAACTTCGTATTCAAAAAAAAAAAGTAGAGCTTTGAGAGAGACTATGTGGAAGGTGAACCAAATTCAACTAGGTTTGTCTAGGTTATGATTTGTCTATGGTGGTCTCTCTCTTTCCTCTGTATGGTTTTTGGAACATGTTCTACTTACTGTGCTCAGGGATCATTCATTTTTTTGAGGTGCTTGAGGAGCTGTATGGGGTACGAGGTACCCAGACTTGGGTCAGTTGTGTACAAATGCAAATCCCTCAGCCGAGATAATCTCTTTTAGAAGTCAAGATAATATAGGTATTATTTGTTTAAATATTATATTTGTAAACTATGCTCCCAAATCTGTCATTAACACTACTGTAAGTCAGTACTTCAATAAAAATGGGGAAAAGAGAATGTTATTATTACATTTATATATTTAATGTTGAGATAATGTTGATATTTTAGTATTAATGATTGGCATTTTTAGTAGTTAATAAAATTATATAGGTTACTCAAACGTGCTTTTTTTTTCAATATATGAGCAAAAGCTGTCTATTTCCTTTTGCAAAACATGCTGACCTGAGCTGGTAGGTTTCCTTTCAATGAAGTCTGTTTCTAATCCCACCAGTCTCAAATAGGGGCTTGCCAAAACCATTTATATTTGTTTCCAAACAAATTTATGCTACTTGGTATTAGAATTATTTTATTGTATTATATATTATATAAGCTAATAAAATAAGAGTTGGAAGAGAAAATTATTGTTTCTAGGAGAATTTGATTGAATACTTTGGAAAAAATTTTTATAGATCATATGATTAAAAATAACATATAAAATGGTAGAAAGAAGTAAAGAACAAAAGTCAATTAAACAAATGGGTGAAAAATAGTAAAGGCTCTATTTTATTTTACAGATGTTTTTTTCATTTTCTGCTTTTTTGGGGGGTGGGGTCCACACTTGGCAGCTCTCAGGGGTTACTCCTGGCTCTCTGCTCAGAAATCATTGCTCCTGGCAGTCTCGGGATTCGAACCACTGTCCTTCTGCTTGCAAAGCAAACTCCTTACCTTCATGCTATCTCTCCAGTCTCTAGTTTTCTGCTTTTTATAGAAACGGTTAGAACTCTCCGAAGTGCGTTGAAATATGGCTTATATGTGAAGAACATCATTTAATTAAAATAGTAATCAATTTTTCTAGGGCCTAGACCTAATATGGAAGAAAATCTTTAATTTTTCGCATTTTGCCTTTTATTTAAATACCTTGATTACAAAGTTGTTCATGATTGAATTTCATCTTACAATGTACGTGATTCTTCACCCATGAACATTTCCCATCACCATTGACCATCTTTTCCCTTTTTCTTCCCCACTACCTATATCTGAGTAGGCATTTAATTCTTTTCTTTCTTTCTCTCTCATTCTTTTTCTCCCTTTAATTTTAATTTTAAGACCCTGTGGCTTACATTGTTGTTAATGGAGGGGTATTGTGCATATCAAGTTATCTATGTTTAACATCCCATTCTTGTCCAGCTATCATTGTCAATGGTCCCTTCTCTGCCCTAACTGCACGACTCCATTATTTATAGCAAGCTTCCTGTCATGGACTAGTAGTCCTCCTGGCCCTCTTCTCTATTGTCTCTGTATATTATTATCACACTATCCTTTATTTTTTATATCCCATAAGTGAGTGAGATTATTCTATGTTTACCCCTCTCCCTTTGACTCATTTCACTCAGCATAATACTCTCCATATCATCCATGTGTAAGCAAAATGACTTCATTAGAAACAGTCACTTTTGATTGAACAGCTAGTATCTTTTTCTTTTGTTTTCTTTCT
>PVKC010021713.1:0-18030 GCA_004027635.1 Crocidura indochinensis
AAAAAAAAAAAAAAAAAAAAAAAAAAAAAAAAAGAAATCACTCCTGGCTTGGGAGAATATATGGGGCACTGGGGGATAGAACCGTGTCCTTCTGGGTCAGCTGCATGCAATGCATTTTTGCCCTACCACTACATTATCTCTCTGGCCCCCATTTTAAACATTTTTTAAAGTTCATTTGTAAATATAACACACATGAAATATATAAGTATATGTGTGTCTGACAGATCTACTGTTGAGCATTGTGTTTCATTTCTAATTTAATTATTAAATTGGTAAAATATTATCAAAAATTGCTAAGCATAAGAATGTTTGGTATGGTTAGGGCTAGAATGATAGAACAGATTGTAGGTTATTTGGCTTGCATGAGGTGAACCTGGGTGCACAGAGCCTGAATACTGCCAGTGTGGCCCCAAAACATACATATATATATATATATATGTACATACATGCATATACATGTATGTACATTATATATGTACATACATATATAAATGTCCAGTTTGTGATCTTTATTTTTTAGTTTGTGTTGATTTTACCTTTGTTGCAGAAATACTTACATTTTCATAGAATTTGAAATAAAATTGTCACTACGTACCTTCAATATTACCGTGAAATATTTGTTACTCACTTAAATAAAACTATTATTTTAAAAAAAGATTAAATTACACTCCAAACAGAACGATCTTCTTTAAAAATGACCCTTAGACTTTAATACTTACTTGTAAAATTAATGTTCGAGAAAACAATGTTTGAACTTTAAAGTTACTATTTTTAAATTATATTTTCCCTGAATCTGTTCTAGGTTACCACAAACAGTAGTGATTTCAATTAGAGAAATAACTACACTGACAACTATCTTGAAAATGGTAGTGAGTGAGAGAAGTAGAAGGCTTGTCTGGAATACAGGCAGGGGGTGAGGGGAGAGGGAGATTGGGAACATTGGTGGTGGGATGTTGCACTGGTGTAGGGGTGGTTTTTTTTTTATAATTGAAACCAAGTACAAACATGTCTGTAATCATTGTGCTTAAATAAATATATTAATTAAAAATTGAGTATAAAAATAAAAATCGAAAACATTTTTATTATCATCATGTATTGCTTCTTTCTAAAAAAATTTCTCAACATAAGATCATAATGCAATTTTACATGCAGATTTAAGTTAGTAAGATATAGTTAAGACTAATTGCCTTCCAAGCACAATCAAAAAATTTGTTAGTTGAGAGCTGACAGTTTTGGAATGCAAAAGATTTGTCTTTACATATTTTAACTAATTAAACTTGTAATTATTCAGTACTTTGCTTCTCAGAACACTTAAAAAAAAAGCTTTTTAAGTCAATTTCCTGTGGAGTAGAGCAGTAAGTGATCATCAGCTATCTTCCTCAAATAGAAAACATGGGATAATATATTTTATTGATGGTTTCCCTTCTATATTATGTTTATATTAACACAGCTAAAACTTTCCAACAGAAATTGAAAATGCTTCAGAAAGTATATGTTTATTTTATTTATACTTAGAAGGTATTTCAAAATGATTATACAAGTTTTAAAAATAGAACTGTTAGAGAACTGTGAAATTAAAAATAAGATGAACATTGTGGGGATTTTTGTAAATATGAGTACAATTTTTCCCTTCACAGAAAAGCTATAAAATGCTATTGGTAAAATGTACTCATGTTCTTGATTCGGGCTTAAGCTATTATTGCCTTGATTGGAGAAATTTAGCGGAAATCTGCTGAAAAGATACATGTTAAAACAGCATCAATTCATATTCTCAGGTTGTTTAGAGACTTCATATATTTGAAAGTATGCACAAACTGAGGAGACACAAAATTCTTTAAATATTCACTAAAATGAGTAATACAACTTTAGATCATATAAACTATTACATAAGAGAAATGCTGATATTATTCTAAATTATTTAATGACACAATGCTTTTCATCCAACTGGCAATATATAAGGATCAATTCTTCTTAAAATTCACTGGATGCAAATTACCAAAAAATTGTATTCACAAAGTAAACAAAGAGTTTAAGAAAAGAGAACTTTTTAATTGACACTAATTAGTCGTAGTGTTTTCCAAGGTCATAGAAAACAGAAATAGTTTCCAATCTATAAAGGAAGTCCCATAGGAAGTCAGGAGAACAGATATAAACAAATTTCAGGCTGTGTTTGATGGGCAGGAACAAATTTCAATGACATTTTTATTCTAATTTAATCATTTTGCTGCCGTTGTTCAGTGACAAATATCCATTATCTTATTTGCTAGCTATGCTTCAAAAGAAAGCAAAGTTATAAATTTATGAAAATGAAAGTGATCATGGTGTAGATTAGAATAAATATTATAAAATAACCATACTACATTAATTTACATATTTTACTTTAAGGGTGGCATAAACACTGTCTTGTATAATATTTTCAGACAATTATAATATACCTTCATCCTCACTGTTTTAAATTAGTAGCTGTGTTTAACTTATTTTACTAAGAAGAAAATATTCTCTAAGAATCACACTCAACAATTCTTAGCCTGTTGGAACTCATTAAAATCCCAAGAGATTTTTTCATATACATGGATGTACATGGAATCTATTATGCTGAGTGAAATAAGTCAGAGGGAGAGAGATAGATGCAGAATAATCTCTCTCATCTATGGGTTTTAAGGAAAATATAGGTCATTTTTGTAACATTCCTCAGTATGAGGGAACTGAGTACAGGTGGGGGTGGGTTGGGAGGGAGGGAGTTTTGGGGCACTGGTGGCTGGAAAGTTGCATTAGTGAAGGGGGTGTTTAAAAAAGAAGTTAAAGAAAAAATGAAAAAAAAATGAAAAGAAAAAAAAAATAAGGCCTCCCAATTCTTATCACAGGCTGTGTTCTTTACACTGATTGTATAGAAAGAGGAGGTACAGTAAATGCACCCCATATACACCTCAACCCAGACCCTTGCCGGGTCTGTATTGTGAATCTGGGGACAAAAAAAAAAATCCCAAGAGAGAAGGTCAGAAGTGGGATTTAATTAAGCGATAGGCAAAGCAAAGAGGCCAAAGGCCTTAGAGTCAGAAATCGGAGACAGAGACAGAGGTGAGAGTGAAGAAAGAGAGTTAGAGAAAGAGAAAGAGAAAGAGAAAAGAGAGAAAGAGAAGGCCAAGGAGAGAGCATGTTAACCAGAAAGAGAGAAACAGTAGTAGAGGCAGCAAAAAAAAAGCAGGAGCAGGAAGCCAAGCAAGTTTCTCAGGCAACACAGCAGGGACCCCCAGCACTCTGGCCTTACACCCCACCCCACTCAAAACTGCTCTCCAAGGGCATTTGCAGGGGGCATCTCATAACTGTCATCCCTAAAGGAACAGGAGCATACTATGCCAGAGGATCTTAAGGATGGGTCTCTTCTTTTAAAAAGCCTTAGGGTTCTTTTCCTATATTAATATATTGTTACTATCTTTTCATTGTAGGCAGCAAAAGAAAATCTATTGGAAAAATGAATATAGACATATGGATCAAATGCTGCACATTTCAATAAGATTAAGCACTTAGTACAATTCATATACTTAAAAATATTCTAATGTCACTCACTTTAGATATATATGCTTCATTCTATTTGACAATAAAATACATTATATTATGTTTGCTATATTGAAAATAAGTCATATTCATGGATACTTTGATGTGTTCACTTATGACAGTTTTCGAGAATCTATGAAATAAAAGTTTATATCATATTCATACAAAATTTATACAATTTATCTAAACTATTTAGAAAAAACACAAATCTAACCATTTTTGGCCAATAAGTGAGATCATTACTAGAAAAAGGTGAAATTTTAATATATAGCTCATTCTTTGCATATTGATGATATTTTTTCATGAATCTTTCTTTTTCGAATTTCTCTCTACTCTTTTTAGAATGCTCTCTCCTTGCTTTTCTCCCATTCTTTCATATTCTTTAATTCTTATGTATGCCTTTCTGTATACTCTGTACCACCTGCTTACCCCTTTCTTTTCATTTTTCAGATTCACTATATTCAAGAGTAAAGATAATGAAAAAAGCTATAGTGTAATATCAATATAAATGAAGTAATAAACACTATTAAGAAATTTGGTGTTGGGAGTGCCCAAAAAAGATAATTCAGCAGTGTTTACCTTGTACATGTGCAACTGACATGAATTCCAGGACCCCATATGGTCTCCCAAAATACTTGTTAGTGATTTATGTGCTCAGGGTCAGGAACAATCTTTAAACAATACCAGGTGGGATCCAAAATTCAAATTAAAAATATAAGAAATTTGATGTTGTTGATAAAGTTGAAAGGTAAGGACCTTGCCTTGATAGGCCTCATGTCTATCCCTGGCACTAAATATATACTCAGCACCACATATGTTCCTTTAGCTATTTCCAGCAGTGATCCGTAAAAACAAAACCAAGTGTAAGTTCTGCAGTAAGTCAGAAATAAAAAAAAGTGAATATTCCCTCCAAAAAGCACACACAAATATATTACATAAGGTATATAGAATAATTAGATGAGAGACTAAAATGTGATATAGAAAGTGTACATATATCACCCTAGATTCCAGAGTATAAGGAGAAAAGGACAGAGAAGAAAATAAATTGAGGAGGAATGAAGAAGAAATAGATGGGAAACAATGAGGTAGTTTGGTTAAAGAGAAGTTGTCTATAGTGGTAATGTAGAGCAGTGTTCTAGGTATACATCCAAAGCACAGAATCAACAATAATGAAATGATGATATTCAACTTCAACAATCAAATTAATAACTGTGCCTATTAAGGTAGCAGGCTGGGGGTTAGGTTAGAGAAAACCTGAGTATGCTAAAGAGGAAAGCTGCCGCTTGTGGAGGGAGTGGTGCTGCATCGTTATATTCCTAAGTCTCAACTCTGAGAAACTTTGTAAATCACAAAGTTTAAAAAATTAATTAAAAAATTAAGAAATACCAAATATGCTTTAATATTAGAGGTATGATTCATAGTGATTAATCGTGATTGTGGTTTTCAGCATAGTACCTCAAAACAACAAACAAGCCAAAATGTCTCTATACCCACCAAGATCTCTGGGTAAGACCCCACAAAATATCCACAACTATGTATAAATTATCCATAATTCAATTAATGAATAAAAAATTACTCTGAGATGGTGAAAAACGTGCATAGCACAAAAATTTTATGTACAGCAGAATCAATAGGAAAATTTTAAAGAAAGATGAAAGGCAATATGAATTGATAGAGGAAAATGTAGATTGGATAGTGAGAGGGGAAAATAAATGTTTATTTCTTTAATGAGTCATACAAATTTCAGAAACATTTATTAGATTAAGAACTATGGAAATGTTTTTATAAGATCAAATGACTAAAATGACTAAAGTAAATGACATTTTAATAGAACCCCAATAAAAAATGAAAAATTAATTTAAAAGTTTCAAAAAAGAGAATAATTTCTATTTTTTTTTTTTTTGGTTTTTGGGTCACACCCGGCAGTGCTCAGGGGTTACTCCTGGCTCCATGCTCAGAAATTGCTCCTGGTAGGCATGGGGGACCATATGGGGCACCAGGATTCAAACCGATGACCTTTTGCATGAAAGGTAAACACCTTACCTCCATGCCATCTCCCGGACCCCAAAAGAGAATAATTTCTAAACTAACTCCTATGGAAAACAGTATGAAGGGTTCTTTTTATACTCAGAATTGAACTGCAGATGGTCCAGAAATCTAAATTTTCAGTAAAAACCCTCAGGACAGAAAAACATTTATCCAAAAGGATGTATTTATACCACTATTCATTGTAGCACTCAGTACAAGAACTAAGAGTTAGAATCAATTTAGAAGCCCAAAAATAGATGAATGGCACATGATCATGATGTACATATGCACAATGGAATACTACATAGCTATAAGGAAGGAAGAAATCATGCCATTTGCGGTGACATAGATAAAACTGGATGATCTTATTTTGAATTAAGTATGCCAGAAGAATGATAACTACAAGATATCACTTATATGTGTATTTGGAATAACTACATAAAGAAATTGAATGCAATGGGTTAAATGGCTGCTGTTGAGAACACTTCAAAGCTCCAGAATATAATGAGGAGAAGGAAAGAAATTGAGAGGAAGAAAAAAGAAGCATGTGATATAGTGGAGAACAGGGTTTACGGGATCATAGGTACATTGGTAGTGTTAAGAACAGAACTAAATTTTTTTTTTTTTTTTTTGGTTTTTGGGCCACACCCAGTGACGCTCAGGGGTTACTCCTGGCTATGCTCTCAGAAGTCGCTCCTGGCAGGCACGGGGGACCATATGGGGAACCGGGGGATCGAACTGCGGTCCGTCCTAGGTTAGCGCAGGCAAGGCAGGCACCTTACCTCCAGCGCCACCACCCGGCCCCCAAGAACAGAACTAAATTTCTAATCCAAGTAAACAACAATGAAATGATGAGACCCAAACGTTAACAACCAAACTTTAAAAGGTGCCTGTTATGATGACAGGCTGGGGTCAGGTGGAAATGGTGGTGGCATGTGATGAAATCTGGGAAAAATGGTATGGGGGAAGGTTGACATTGGTTGTAGAATTGGTCCTGAAACATTGTATGTCTAAAACCCAACTATTTAAATCACAATGGTTTAAATTTAAAAAAAAGTCAAAACTCCCACAGAGACACAGTAAGGGAGGAAGGAAGGTGGCAAGATGATGCTAAAAAAACCTATGATCTCTCAACCTGCCATGAATCTGTTTGGAATGGGAACTTTTGACCTTCTGGTTGTAGGACCAATAGGAAGCTCTTAGCATTGTGAGTCACATCAAGTTCCACAGAACACTGGTGCCCTAAAATAATGTGGGCTCATCACAGTAAATTACTGTGAAATAAAAACCATTCAAACTCCTGAGGAAAGCACCTCAGCCACATCCAGTCTAAGCTTTAACCCAAGGGCAAAGCTACTTTCTACTCAGGCCTTCACAGTGGTCCGCCTGTCTTACACAAGAAAGGACACAAATTGAATTACAAGATGCGCATCGTCATTGCCTTCCTGGGAGAGCCTGAGGAAGTCAAGAAAATTCTTGTAAAAATTGTTAAATGCCTTGAGAAAGAGAAAATTAATGTTGACAAGATCAATCTGAAGAAACAGAAGGTGAGCAAAGAAAAGTTCAAGGTCTTTCTAGACATTATGATTTATTTTGGTGAAACTGGTTCCCGCTTGATGATGGTGTCTCTTGGACAATGCTTGATAAATACCACCATTGGGTCTCATACTTGGGCTAGTAACTATCATATTTTCACAGTGGCTAGTACTAGAGATATTCCATTCAGAGTGGACCTCACTGAACTGGCCCTGAGTCTGCGTATTTTTATGGAAGAAAAGCGCCAATGGCAGAAAACCTTGGCAAAGCAGGCTGCAGAGTCTGCTACTAAGGCCAGAGCTGTTGCTTGTGCCGTGGAAGATTCAGAAGATGCCCTGCTGGAGAGGATCATCTATCAACAAGAGTCTGGTCACACCCTGCTTGCTGGTCCAAACAGTGCAACTAAGAAGGAGCAGATGGCTCATGATTCAAAAGTGCTTCTAAAAGGGGCAAAGTTTGGCCAAGCCAAACCCATGGCCATAACAGCTACAGGTGCATTCCCACCAGTCAAAGAAAAGGACGATTATGATCTAACACAACATGCCAAGTTCTTGCAGAAGATCCTTCAGGACCTTCCAGGGGTAGATCCCAAGAGTGATACCATTCAAAATACTAAGAACTTCCTGGCATCGGAAGAAAAAATATGAGATTTAGTGGGAGAAGCCAGTGGCCCTATTTAGAAGCTGTTGTAGGGTTGAGTGGAACTCTAGCACTAGAAGTGCTAAATCCAGGACAATTAGTAGCCTACATAAAGCTTGGCAATTTTTCCTGTCAAAAAGAAAATGTAATTAAAAATATTTTCACAGAGAAAAATCATAATCATATACAAATTTATTGGAGGTTACTCTAAACCATTTAAATAAATAATTATTGAAAATATATTGAACATATAGTTCATTTGGTATAGAGTCCATTAAAATATGACATGAATGATTTTATAAACAGCACGTTATTTTTTTTTAATGAGTGGAGGTTGCGCTAGTTCACTTGCATTGAAAAAAGAATATAAAACAAAAAAAACAAAGTACACAATTCAGTTCAAGGTAAGATTCCTGCCTTCCCAAAATAATGTTTTCTTCTGTATTGTCTACAAGTACCACACATGGAAATGTGTACAGAAGATTTACCATGGTCCTACCAGACACATGTTTTAGCCAAAGACCAAACCAGACTCCATAAGCCAGGCTCCATCCAATATTCCTAGATAACCACCAGGAGTGATCCCTGGCAGAAGAGCCTGGAGTAAACCCTGAGTGTGACCCCACATTCTTTGTATTACCTGAGCTACAAGACCCTCCCATTTCTGGGAGGCGTCTTACATGTATCATTACCTGCAAGGTCCTCCCAGGAATGGGAGGGATCTTGGGGAGATTATAAAGGTGTGGCCTCAGGGCCACATGGGGAGGAATTTGCATTTACATGGATAGAGAGCTATGGTTAAGAGATAAGCGAGAATGCAGGGCTGAATGCTTAAATGGTTAGAAGCCACAAATTTTGGCTAGGGGCATGAATAAAGCTGATACTTCCTGAAGCCTGTCTGAGTGAGTCTGATTTCCGCCCCTCTCATGAACCTTCAGACCCCGTTGCAGAGCCACGTGGCCTGGGATGACAGAGAAAGGTACCTCTCCCATGTGTCCACCACCATCCAAGCCCATCATAAGGGCTGTAACCCTAAACCTGAGAACTAGCAGATATGGCCTATAGAATCAAAAGAAAAGCCAAGACATGCTTTTATATTATTTGCATCACATTCTCAGTCTCTAAAAGGACAGGTTTTCAAATGAACAGCAGAAATGGACACTGTCTTTTCTTACAGTTACTCGGTCTTGAAACAAATTATATAGACAATAATATCTTTGTAACATTCATATTTACCTCTAGAAGATACTTTGCTACTTGTTAAATAACCACTTACTGTGGTCTAATATAGAAACAATACAAATATTTACCTAATATAATTTTCTAATTTAGAGTGGAAACTTTCCATGATCTTTGTTGAAAACTCATAATCATTGAACAGTATTTTTTATCACTATATATATTTTATAAAAGGAACTTTTATTTTATTTTGTTTGTTTTTTTTTTTTGTCATTGTTGTTTTTGGTTTTTGGTTTTTGGGCTAGACCTGGTAATGCTCAGGGGTTACTCCTGAGTATGCACTCAGAAATCACTCTTGGCTTGGACACCATATGGGATGCTGTGGAATCAAACTTTGGTCTTGTTTTGGGTCAGCTCTGTGCAAGGCAACCTACTCTGTCCTCTATTTTATTTAGTTCTTAAAGAAATTTATAAAAATAGGTTATCTTCACATATTACCAATGACTGTTTTCCAGTCAGTCCTCCATAGTTTATGTAAATATAAACTTATATTTTATATAATTTTATAGTTTTATATAATTTATAGTTTTATATAATTATATAGTTTTATATAATTCCATAGTTTATGTAAAATATAAAATTAAAGTAAGATTTTCATAATAACCATTTTAATATTTTATATCTAGCATTCTGAGTCTAAATAATATGCTCTAAAGTTGACCTCATTTTATAGCATTTGCACTCAATAAATGATACCAGTATGACAATTTTTAACCAGATTAAATACAATTATGTATATCTAGAATAACACACAAAACAGACATTTTAGCATATAAAAAGTTTTTGCTACCTCATAAAATAAAGTATTGAAATTCCTCAGTTATCTAAAGAGCTCCTACAATTCCCTTAGCAATCATTGATTTTGAAAACATTTTTTCCTCTGAAATTGCATTGGTTTATGTATCACTGGTATGATGATTTAGGCAAAAAAGTTTCCGAATATCACTTTATGTTAATAAATTCTCAGGAGAAGAGCTACTGTTTCATCAAATAAATTCTGCAATCTTAGCAACAGTCACATTTTCCCAAACTGTTGAATGCATCTCTGTATTTGATTACCCTGCACCTGTGTGAAATAATCAGTAAAGTAGTGTGCATTCTGTGTGTTATGCAGTTGGTTTGGATTATATTGATATTATATTCATTTATTTATGCTAAATATACTTAAGACATGAAACTCAATAAGGACCATCAGACACTTTTTTCTATTACATCAACTAACTGGCACATAAACCAAGCATTAAAAAAAAATGTGTGGGACATCATAGATCTAAGCCAACTATCGCATGGGTGGGTTTCTGTGCTCCCAACCACTTCTGGGAAGACCAAAGAAGATAAAAAATAAATATAATTATCTGTGCTTATTTTATACATATTGTGTTATAAACTTTAATTTTACATATAAGAGCTATAAAGACTAGATGTTCTTATAATTATGTCATTTATCATCAGCTGCATAACAAAATTGAATGTATATTTGTACAATTTTAATAACTACAAATAATTTACCAACTGAAATGCTGATTTTATGAAAGAAGTTACCACACTTGTAAGCTCTGAAAAATAATTGCTTTCTTGGCAAATTTTCTTCCATGTATTATGAAACAAAACACAGTATCAAAAGTACATTTTTGAGAACAAATATGTATTATTCCTTAGTTTTAAAGGATCTTATAAGATAATTATTAGAAAAATGATGACTGAACTATTTTAGAGATTTACTTATATTGTTCCTTATATTAAAAGAAGATAATATTTTGACTACTTGAATATGCAGTTCATTTGAAAATGTTGAAGTTTATATTTATAGTTTTTTGAACTAGAAATGGCAACTAAGTTTTTCTGTCTATTAATGACCAACACATATTTTTTATAGTCCCTAATCTTCATGTTAGAGAGCATAGTCCATTAATATTGTCATTGTCTGGATATTTCTTCAAGAAGAGCTGCTACTCACATGGAGTGGCTCAAAAATCCTACATACATTTTTTTGTATTAGATATTTTATTCTTATTTTTTTGTTTGTTTTGCTGATGCTCATAGGGAAGAGGGATAAATTATAATCACTAGTCAATGCTTTTCTCTTTTCAGCATGAACCATTCTTAGAAAATAAAGTCTAAGTAGTAGATTTCTATCAAAGATGTGTATGTATCTCAATTTCAGGGAAGAAGGTTACATATTACCTGTGTTGACACTGAAAAACCAGATGCTATGCATATATAATATTAAAATGTCTTTTATCTCTTTACTATTTGATAATTCTTAATAAGCAAAATTTCAGCAGTTCCCAATAGCCTTATGCAACCACAACATTTGTATATATTTTCTTCCTTGTATCCCCATCCAATTAGTCCTGTTATTTTACTAATTATTATAAATAAATTCTTATTGTTTCATGCTGAGCTTTTAATTCTAATTTAGAGAATTAGTTTTTATCCATTCTTAATTCATTCTTTATCTTTTGCAACCTGATTTGTATCTTGTAATTCTGATCTATGTGGACCACCATCAATCACCCCATTGTTCTTTCACATCAAGCTTGTTTAAGCCATATGATATACTAGCAGGAAATCAAACTATTTAAAGGAAAAATATCAGTTATTCAGCATACTGTGTTTTCATATGTTTAGTATGCTTTGCTTTACATAGAAAATTGTGCCTAACAGCAGTTCTCCGATATTGTCTTCCAAGCTAGAACTTCCATATAAAGCATAATCTTTCACAATTTTTCTTTCAAACAGAATTATTTTTAATATACAGGCTTGCAGGATTCATTATAGTTTGTCTTAATTTGATATGCATACCTAAAGTTTAGTCTTTGATTGGATTTGTTTTATTATAATGTTGATATTTTGAGGAGAGTCACAAAATGTGGAAATAATATTGACTTAAGGCTTTAGATAATGACATTTTGATGAAGTGACAGTAAAATTAATGTCTAATTATACTATAAAGCACATATCCCAATACTTTTTGATTATATGAAGAATGAAAAAACCTTAAGAGAATATACTTTCCTAAAGAAAACTCCCTCTAAGGTATAGACATTTTCAAAAGAATACCAGATCCTGACATAGAAAAACTGGAAAATAAAATGCAATATGAAAAAGCAGAGGCTTTGGGCTAACAGATAGTACCAGAATAAGCTTCTTGCATTGGACTGAAGCAGATTTTTTGGTCAGTACTGTGTATGGTTTTCTGAACACCACCAGAAGGTAGTATCCCTGAGTGCAGATGCAAGAGTAAGCTTTGAGTACTACTGATCTGACTTACCCCCATCCCTCAGTAAGCCTCAACAATTCCAAAATCAAATATCTTAAAAATTATGAAATGGTATGCTGCTTTAATATAAAGTTTAGGATTTATTTTGACTATTGCATTAGGAGTTAGGCATATAAAGGTATTTATCTTATGATTTCTTAACACTATAACACTTTTTTTTGTTTGTTTTTGGGCCACTCCTGGTGACATTCAGGGGTTACTCCTATCTATGTGCTCAGAAATTGCTCCTGGCTTGGTGGATTATATGAGACGCGGGGGGGAAGGGGGGTCAAACTGTGGTCTGTCCCTAGGCTAGTGCTGGCAGCGCAGACACCTTACCACTTGTGCCACCGCTCCAGCCCTACACTATAACAATTTAAGTAGAATAAAATAAACTATTTTTGAAGATATTTATATTTTTATGGATTTAAAATTGTATCTCACATATCATTTTAATTATTTAATGTGTTTACTTAAGCAATAATTTAACTTTTCACATTTTATTGATTTAATACAAAATTAAATAAAACAAAATAATGTAATTTTATGTCTTGGCTTTCAGGTAAGGTAAAAAAAAAAGCACCCAGAGTAATAGTACTGCAGGTATGGCACTTGCCTTGTACAAGACCAATATAGGCTTGATTCCCTATACCTCATATGATCCCTCAAGTATGCCATAGTGATCATTAAGTCCAGAGCTAAAAGTAAGCCCTGAACATCACTGGGTGTGAACCCCCTAAAAATGTTTATTAGAAATAATATAGAAAAATAATCATTATAAAGTGACCCCAAATATAGTTATTTATGGCCACTAATCATATTTATTTCATTACAATTAGGTGACCTAAAATATGTGAACAAATACACAAGATGAATACACTTAATAATAGATTTATGTCAATAAGGCTATACTAGTATTTTTTTATTTGGTTTCTCAGAACCGTGTACAAACATCAACTAGATCACTAGGTTCAAGATAACTTAATTTCTCTTTTCCTTTAGGGGGGTCACATCAGGCAGTACTCTGGGGTTACTCCTGGTTCTGCATTCAGAAATTGTTTCTGGCAGGCATGGGAAACCATGTGAGATGCCCGGGTTCAAACCACCATCCTGAATTAGCTGCATGTAAGGCAAATGCCCTATCACTGTGCTATCTCTCAGACCCCATCTTCATATCTAAATAAGCCTTCTAAGATGATATTTAAGTATCACTGAACATTAAAAACCAATAGATGATAGATAGATAGATAGAGCAAAGTCTTCTTAAATTTATCTCTAGTGAATAAAAATATTTACATTATCATATCTACATATATATTTCAAAGTATAGTATGCAGAGATTAAGACTGATCTTTGGTATTCTGACTACTTTTCAAATTTTGGTTTCATTAATATTTGAGCTTTGACATAATTCAAATGGACAAGTTATTTAAATTAAGCTTATTTTGGATTAGTTATCTGAGAAATAAGGACCTCAAACTCTGATTTGTAATGCAATTATAAAGATGTATGTTAGAAAGAATGTTAGAATATCTACGTAGTATTTCATTGTAGGTATGTACATATATTCATGTTGCAGTCATCTGTTGTGTATATATACTAATTCCAACTATTAGCTATGCACAACACTACTCATTGAGTGCTCCATATATCCAATATACAATTAAGTAAACCAAAATAAGCAGGATAAATATAGGATGATATAATATATGTGTATTAAAATAATTGCATAAGTGAATACATGGTTTTAAATGCGAGTTATGTCGATTATTTTTCTCCCTAAGTATAGTGAAAAGAAAGAAAAATGGATTGGAGGGTCAGAAAGACAGTTGTGAAATTAAGGTGACAAGAATCAAGGAAATTCAGATAAATTGGGGTGGTGTTAATGACAAATAGAGCAAAATATCCAAACCTTGGATTTAACAGCACTAAAATCCTGGGGAACAACTTTAACAACCAAATTTCAAAAGGTGCCTTTTAAGATGGCAGGCTGGGATTTAGAGGTAAAGGTTGGACTCTGGAAACATTACTGGTGGAAGGTTGATGCTGTTGTGGGGATTGTGCTAAAACATTATATGCATAAAACTCTATAAATAACTTTGTAAATAACAAGTTTTTATTAATATCTTCATTTAAATACTTTAATTACAAATATGATTGTAGTTGGGTTTCAGTCATGTAAAGAACACCCCCGCCAGAACGGGACCGTGGTGCTAGAAGTAAGGTGTCTGCCTTGCCAGCACTAGCCTAGGATGGACCGTGGTTTGCTCCCCCAGTGTCCCGTATGGTCCCCCAAGCCAGGAGTGACTTCTGAGCGCATAGCCAGGAGTAACTCCTGAGCCTTACCGGAACACCCCCGCCTTTCCCAGTGCAACAAAAAATGCTGAAGTAAAAAAAATATTCTCAATTGCAATTTAAAAAGTAGAAAAATAGTATAACTTAAACAAAAATCTTTAAAAAGAAATAGCATCCTAATATAATATGCTATAAAATGATCTTTGAGTGTAACCTAAGTTACTTAGTTAATTAATTGTTTGAGTAATTCCCTTCTCTAGTCCTTCAAATCACTATGCTTCCTGAATGCCACTTGTCATTCTTTGTCTGTCTTAGAGGTATATAAGTTCTTCATGGTATATAAGTTCTTCATAATTTTTATGCAGTGTTGAAAATTCATAAAAACGCACAAAGATTCCCAGAGAACGGTATCTGTTGTGGGTGGAGGGTCTTATCTGCCATTCAGCTTCCCTCCAAATATATGAGCTATAAAATTTCTGTTGAACATTATTTTTATTGTCATTATATGTAGTCATGCAGGGTATCAAAATGGTTTCTACACATTTCTTAATAACTAAATTTAGAGACATTTATGAAAATCAACAAACAGTCCCTATAAGGTTTTTGGGTTAGTTTGGTTTGGGTTCTTTTATGAATGTAAGACTCACTGTTGCTTAGTGTTATTGAGATCATGAAACTTGCATAAATGTCTTTAACTAAAACCATTTATTAGTCAAGTTTATATTTTGCATAGATATTGAATAGAAGCAGCTGGAAATGTTCAGAGCATGCTTATACTGCCATTACGTTATATACATTAGAAATTATTTTTGGCAATCTACTTCTATTCGATTTTAGAAGTACTTCAATCACGATGAATTGAAAAAGAAAGTATGCCTGTGATGGACTGTTGTAGATACTATGTTAAAGTAGGCTTCTATCCATTCCTTGGCATCTATACCAAGATCACTTTCAATTTTTGCCCTGCCATGGAAAGTGGAAGTTGTCCAATCCTTTGCTTGCTTCTCTTTCTCACTATTTAAGGACCAAGAATGACTAAAATTGGAGCCAACTCAAATTACTGCAGTGAATTTTAGTAATAATATACTGATGTTCTGGGAATTCATTTCTATGAAACAAATAATACTAATGTGGAAAGCTATCTAAGATTCAAAAAGAAGAGGCCAGCATGGAAGAAGGAAGAGAAAATAGAGTTGGCAAATGTGGAAAGAAGTTATTCTGCAGTAAAAAAAACTTTGAAGATCTTAGAGACATACTTGGAAGTTCTAGTACAAAGTATCTTTATTTTTAAACCCAAGCTTATTTTTAAAGTCGTAATTTTCTTCAGAGTCCTTGGCACTTATTTCAAGTCTTTGAATAACCTATTGAATATTTTATCGTTTGTGTTTTCCCTAGTCTAAATATCTAAAAAGTTGCAGTGTTATTTTAAAAATAAGAAACCATAGAGGAAAAACCATTGTCCAAATATTTGTTACAGTTAAGCTCAGGAGACAACCCAAATGATGAGTACATGTTTCTGTAGCACAATCTATGCTTCGATCTTTAGCAATACAATAACAGCCCACTAAACACTGCTAGAAGAACATCCATAAACCACTTCTAAATCATGGGTAAACTCCAACCACAACCAGGAATGATATAAAAACATAGCTAAGTATTTATCTCCAAAAATCTTTTGTTTATATTAGTGTACATTTCATAAGTAGAGCTAGATTAAGAGGATAGAATTAAATTCATAATGTCTTGCCTAAAAATAAGAAAACACTGCTCCATATTTTGTCTTCCAGCTATTCAATTTTCATCTAGGTCAAAGATATAAAGATTATTTTTTCTTTTATTTACTTTAATGAAAATGCATACTATTGTTTACATAGTTATCACACCCCATTCAGGAAAAGCAGACACCAGAAGCGCTCCTTAGCCTTCCTGGTGTACTGCATTCCTGAGAAGGAATTATTTTGTCAAAAAGGCCCACCTAAGAGAAGTCAATAAGTTGACCCTTTTGCGTGAATTGTTTGACATTTTAATTCTAATGTGGTTGTGACTATATCTCTATTTTTGACCATTAGAAATCAGGCCTCAGTATTTTCTCCTTCTAACAAAGCAGAACAGTATCAAAACTTCCGCCAAAAGTTCCTTCACTGACCAGTCTCTCTGCTCTGCACCACCCCCGGCGCCAAGATCCTGCTCTTCCAAAAACTCAGTTCAGATGAAAGCAATTTTCAGTTTTTCCCCAAAACTCTAATACATTTTCTCTCTTCCCTGAAAATTGCTAGTCTACTTACTCAAGGAATTTCCCACTTCTCTGTAATTACCCAGCTCCCTCTTCTTTACCCAAAACAAAACCAACCCACAACAAACTCCTTTTCACCCTCGGTATCTGGTTCTTTAATATGTAGATTTTAGCTAGCTTTTTCCATTGTGCTCCTCCAACCAGATCCCATCTTCTTTGATTCCCCAAGAAAATTACTCTGCATTCCAGAGTTCACTTTATAAGTCACTCAGCTAAATTAATAGATTTGTCCTCTTCTCCATAGACGCATGTCCCCATACATTGTGTGTGGTAATTCATTTTTCTACAATAATATTTCCATTTCTTCAGTCTACTCATGTCCCATTCTCTCCTGTGGAAGGCCTCCGAACCCATGAAGACACAGTTTAGAGACGCGACAGTCGGCAACACATAGTTGACCAAAATGCATTGATTTCCAGATAAATGAGAGCAAAAATGTTTTAAAAAGAATAGAAAAAATTAAAAGAAAGAGAAATAAAATTATTTTAATTTTAAAATTTGCTTTATTTATTTTTTTTGAATTACAACTCTTTCACATTTATATTTAAGGTATATAGTGACAGTGAATAAAGGCAATTTGCACCATCAGTGTTGACCTTCCTTTGCCTCTGTTTTCAGCATGCACACCATACCTCCCTGCTTTGTCCTTTGGACTACTAGTGTAACAAGTCCCTTTTGTGTATAGCTTGTTGTAGATTGGGCTTTTTGATTCTATTGTTGTTGACTTTGGGTTGGATATTTAGGTCTCATAATTATTTTTATTTCCAATCAATGCTCATGAGACCACTTTGCCTTTGGTACCATTCACTTTTTTTTCTCAATTTGTAGGAAGACATAGAAATATGAGGCAGAGCAAGATGATTCAATGGCTCTGTTAAAAAACAAAAATTAAAGAAAAACAAAAAATAAAAGAAAGCCAGCAGAATCCTAAATGTAGAAGTTTTAAATATAAGTTTAAAAGAAGAAAAAAAAGATAAATTAAAGAAAAAAATGAGAACTGATGTGGCTGTTTTTTGTTGTCATTGTTTTTGTTTTGTTTTATTTGTATAGATACAGTATGTACTGAAGAAATTAGAAAGGAAATTTCCTTGGCCTGAGATACAGGGTGTCTCCACCTTTGAAGCATACTGTCAAAAAACTGACTACAGGCTCTGGACATGTTTATTGTTGAACCCAAAGTCTT
>PVKC010021714.1:0-18032 GCA_004027635.1 Crocidura indochinensis
GGCACAAATTATTAAAAAAATATTGTTGTTGCATTTTTTTTTTTTTTTTTTTTTTTTTTTTTTTTTTTTTTTTTTTTTTTTGGTTTTTGGGTCACACCCGGCAGTGCTCAGGGGTTATTCCTGGCTCCATGCTCAGAAATTGCTCCTGGCAGGCACGGGGAACCATATGGGGCGCCGGGATTCGAACGGATGACCTTTTGCATGAAAGGCAAATGCCTTTACCTCCATACTATCTCCCAAGCCCTGTTGTTGCCTTTTCTTTTTTCTGTGCTTTGTTTTGCTTTTATTTCAAGACCTTAGTTATTGTTTGTTTGTTGTCTTTATTGCCATAGTTCTTTTAGGGTTCTTTTGTTTGATATTTTTTGTATAGTTTTTATGTTTTTCTCCCTTTTCCCTTTTTTCTTAAATTGATATTTATAGCTTCTAGAAGGACTCCTCCCATTTCTTTCTTGTTTGATTTTTATGCCCCCTTTTTTTTTCTCTTTCTTTTTTCTTCCCCTCCAAACAGAATCACATAACTTGAACCATCATGAATGGGATTATTTTTTTAATGTCTCTTTCACGTATATAGAAAAGCCATGGATTTTTATGTGTTAATTTTGTAGCCTGCCTATATACTATACTTTACTATACAAATATATACTTTACTATACAAATCTGTTCTAGAAGTTTTTTTGGTAGAGTCTTAAGGATTTTCTAAGTATAGTACCAAATCATCTGCATACAGTGAAAGCTTGACTTCTTTGTTTCCTATCTGTATGCCCTTGATATCTATTATAGTACTTTCAGTACTATAGTGAATAAAAGTGGCAAGAGAGCACAAAATTGTCTCATGCCAGATCTTAGAGGAAAGGCTTTCAGTTTTTCCCTATTGAATATAATGTTTGCCATAGGCTTGTGGTAAATAGCCTTTACTATTATTGAGAAAAGATACTTCAATTCTCATTTTGAGAGTTTTTATCATGAGCAGATGCTAGACCTTTTCAGATGCATTCTACACATCAATTGGTATCATAAAAATATTTTATTTTTTCTCGTATTGATTTGCATATGCTAATACATACTTGCAGATCTGTGATGAATCCAACTTGGACCTGGTGTATAACTAAATGAGCTTTTGGATACTATTTGCTAGTATTTTTTGTGTGGTGTCTCTGTGCTTTTCATATCAGAGTAGCGTTACCTTCTTAGAAACTGGAAGTGTTCCTGTTTCTTCAATTTCATCGAAGAGACTGAAAAGGATTGGCAGTAGGTCCCCCCTAAAAGTTTGAAAGAATTCACTAATGAATTCATCTGAAAATTCATTAATGAATTTACCTGGGCTTTTGTTTTGTAGAAGCCATTTTATTACCATTTCTATTTCCTCAATAGTGATAGCTCTGTTCAGATCATTCATTTCACCTTGATTCAACCTTTAGAAAGGGTTAAAGAGTATAGGAATTTATCCATTTCTTTCTGGTTTTCTTGTTTTATGGCATAAAGATTCTCAAAGTAACCTCTTACTACCCTTTGAATTTCTGTAGTATCTATAGTACCTTCCACCTTTTCATTTCTGATTCAGGTCATTAAGTTTTTTTTTTTTTACTGTATTCCACCACTGCCTTCAGACCTGGAAGGTTGCTTTTGATAAATTTTCAGTAAAGCGTACATTTGCTTCTCCTATGTAATTTCCTTTTTTACCTACCTTGCTTTCAGTATTCTATTTCTACTGTTTTCATCTATGTGCTTAGGGGTGCTTTTATTTGAATCTTTTTAATATGGTACTCTTCAGGCATCCAGGATGTGGGTGCAAGCATTCTTCAGCTCTGGGAATTTCTCCATGATGATGTCTTTAACTGTTGCTTCTTCATAGGAGTCTTCTTCCTGGCCCTCTTGGACCCCAATGATTCTCTTGTTTCTGTTAAATTTTTCTCAAAGATCAATTTTTGTCTTTTCACTTACTTTGAGGATATGTCCCATCTTCTGTCCCTTTATTTTAAGACAACTCTTCTCCATTTTTTTCTGCTGAATGGACATGTTACACAGCTCATCTTCAAGATCACTGATTCTGTCCTCAGCAGCTATTACTTCTGCTGATTAGTCATTCCAGTGAGGTTTTCATTTCACCTACCATGTTTTTCAGTCCTGTCATTTCTGTTTAAAATGTTCTCATTTCTACTCTAATATCCTCAAGTCTTATGGGCTGTCTCGTCCATGGTTTCTTTGATTTCTTTGAACAGCTTTAACATTTCCTCTCTAAAGTCCTGTTAAGAGAGGTTATGTAGTTGCCAGATGTTGGTTGAGTCTTCAGAACTAGCATCTAGAGGCCAGAGTGGTGGCACAAGCTGTAAGGCCTCTGCCTTGCAAGCGCTAGCTTAGGATGGACCCCGGTTTGATCCCCCGGCATCCCATATGGTCCCCCACGCCAGAATCGATTTCTGAGTGCATATCCAGGAGTAACCCCTGAATGTCAATGGGTGTGGTCCCAAACAAACAAACAGAACTAGCATCTTCAGTCACAATGTATGGTATGGTTCTGCGGTTTTTCCCTTTGTAGTATGGTGCTGGTTTTATATATATATGTTTTGATGGGGCCCCTTGCCTGAGCTCACTCACCTCAGTTCAGTTCAAAATGGCACTATTTTAGTCCAAACTCTGCCCACAGCTGCAACTGCTCCCACTGTCTTTGGTCAAAGTTGTTTTGTTGCTTTTTCCTCCCAGCTACACTTTGGCCCAGGTTCACTTACCTCAGTTTAGGTCAAAATGGTACTTTTTAGTCCCAACTGCCCACAGCTGCAGCTGCTCCCATTCCCTCTTGTCAACTTGTGTTTTGTTTTATTTTATTCCAGTTGCACATTGGCCTGTTCTCACTCACTTCAGTTCAGTTCAATAATAATAATAATAATAGTAATAATAATAGCAACAATAATAATAAGGGACTGGAGCAGTGGCGCAAATCGTAAGGTGTGTCTACCTTGCCTGTGCTAGCCTAAGACAGGCTGCCGTTCGAACCCCCGGCATCCCATATGCTCCTCCAAGCCAGGAGCGATTTTTGAGCATAGCCAGGAGTAACCCCTCAGTGTCACCGGGTGTGGCCCAAAAACCAAAAAAAAAAAAAAAACCTATTAAAAATAATAATGTTCCTCTTTTCTTTTAAAATATAGGCTTATGGTGAGTCTTTTATATAATGAATGCCCCTATGAGGGAAGATTGAAGTGAAGTGCTGTTCTCAGAATGGATTTTAGCATTAAAGACAAAGCAGAAGTGATCAAGACCAAAGCTATTTAACTTGAGCCCCAAACCCTGAAACTAAAGATACATTTGTGTAGGCTTTGCATTCTCTTTTCTTTATATTGAAGAAGTTTAGAAATTCATAACTTCTTAAAGAAAGTAATTGAAACTCAGAAACATGAGTTTGCTAAAGTGCTAAAGTAATATCAGCCGTAACCAGGAACAACACTCGAATTATAAATTAATTTATAATCTCAATCATAAATTATTGAGTTCATAAATTGCACTCAATAATAAATTACAAAGTATTCAAGGCATGTTATCAATGATGGGGCAGTTGGCTTTCATTCTGTCACATGTATTATTGCTAGAAACATAGAATTTCTAAGAGTCAAAACTATTATTAGGCCTCTGGAGTTGGAGACACACAGGTCAGGATTGTCTGTGTGGAAAGAGTGGAAACATGTTGGCAGTTTCCCCTGGATCTAGTATGTACTATGGTGTCTGAAACTGAACAACACCAGTGAAGTGTTGAATTGGCTTGTCAACATTTTTCACCATAGAGCATTTACTGGATCATGTTGTTTGAATATGTCCCGAATTCTGATTAAATCACATCATTCTCCTGTTTAAAACCCTCCAGTGGCCTCTCATCGGCACTGATTCCAAAATCCTCAAAGAGGCTTATAAAGACCTTTTAATTTGAATCATATTCACCTAGTTTTATCTCATCCCGTTTTGTTTTGTCTTTTTCTTTAGACTTGTGCACCACCCACATCTAGAATATTCCTTTTTGGTCTGTGTCATGGATATAAATATTATTGTTCTTCCTGCTTCACTACTCTTTCACCAAGCATTTTGGATAGTTCCTTATTATTCAGACCTATAAGCTTTTCTGGAGGGATAGGGAAAACATTCTGAAGTTATTTGGAACTACTCCCAGCTCACAGGGCCTGGGGTTTTATCTGTAGCATTTATAAAACCATGTATTGCTAGGGGTTGAACCAAGGACTTCTAGATGCACTGGTATTTAGCCTGTCCCAGACCTCATCTTAGAGCCTTTTAAACCTCCCCAGCTGAAAATAATGCAGCCCACCGGATAATACCAACAACCACTTACCCTGCCAACACGTTTGTCTGTAATCATATTCTTTTAGATAGTTTGTGGGGGTTTTGTCAACTTCTCCAACTAGAATGCTCTTAGAAATATTTGACCTATTCCTTGCTAAGCCTAGCTTTTCCTCAGTACCTGGTCTATCATAGGTACTCAATAGATATGTAATGGGTTGATGAATAAAGAAATTGTGGTGAGGGCCTGGTAGTTCCAGGACAAGATGAGGGCACATGAAGCCTTAACTTCTGTTGGCAGTATCCAGAAATTTTTATGTTTGGCTTGCTTCACCATTCAACATTAACTGTGTGCATTAGTAAAATCCCAGTCTTTCTTAGTTCAATATCAAATTCAGACAGTTTTATTCATAAACAGAACTTTGGTATTTGTGAAGGACTACAACTATTTAGTCGTGGTTTTTACACACATCTCAGTTCTTCTGTACAGCCAGAAATCATCTGCCACACTGGGCATCATAGACAGCAAAAGCTATCAGACTCAAACAGCAGAGAGCCAGGATAACACAGGTGTATAGTGATTGAACTCATGACTTTATGCTTGTAACACAGTCACTTTAAATTACCAGTCAAGCTATCCCATAAGCCTTTGTACAGTCACTTGTACAGTTGAGACACCTAGTGTCTCAACACTGTTTAATATAATATAAAAAAACACAATGTTGAGATATTTTACAAAGTGTCACCTTTCGTCACTAAATGCAGCTCTCTTCTTAAAGTAAATAACATTTTCTGGGGCCAGAAAGATAGCACAGCTGGTAAAGCCTGCCTTGTCCAGCATGCCATGCATGTGCCATGCCCAAGTTCGATTCATGTTACCCAAGATGGTCTCCTGAGCATGGCCAAGTGATCCTTCAGTACAGTCAAGATTAAGTCTTGAGCACCAGTGGATGTGACCCAAAAATAAACCCCAAAAGTATTTTTTATAAATTGCTTTGTTTAAATATCATGTATATTTACATAGTTATTCATAATACATTTGTTCCAAGATCAATCTAACCACTACTCCACAATTCACTCCACAACCGTTCCCAGATTCCCACCTAGTCCCTTAAAAGGAACAAAATACTATATTTTATATTGCTTGTTTACAGATAAGTGGGTGCCACAGACTATCTTTGGGGTCTGGTTGCATTAGAGAACGTCTTTGAGTTCCCTCGAGGAGAGTGGGTGACAGTGACATGAATGGCGAAATATGAAGAAAATAAAAGAGGCCACATAATGGGTGTGTGAGAAACAGTGTGTTCTAATTTGTAATGTGAGGGACTCATATATATATATATATATATATATATATATATATATATATATATATGAGTTAAATTGCCAGTCACAGGTATGAGAAGAATTGTTCACAAACAAAGCACAGATTAATAGTAAAACAATTCACTTGGCTATGGTGGTATACAGACTTGAGTAGATCTAACAGTAAGTAAAAGTCCTGGGGAGAAGGTTAATTTAACATCTCAGAACAATTCCTGTCAGGCTAGCCTCAGATGTAAAATAGGGGATTAGTGAGGAGGAAAATTTCTCTATCAAGTTTCCTATTTCTAAGGGGAGGATTTTATTGTTTAAAAGTCAAAATGGAGACAAGTTATATCTAAGAAAAATGTAATTCCTTTTCTGGTAAAAGTTTTAACAGCCCAAATCTACATCCTGGCCAAACCTTTTTCGATGTAAATTCTGAGGTAAGAGTTAACAAGTATTCAAGGTCCTTTTAGAGATGTCCCAAGACACTGAAACTGCAAGCACATTATAAAGACAGAGGAAAAGAAAATTGTTCCTAAGTGTCTTTAATTTGGTGCTGAGATTTTCCAGGTAAAGAGAAATTTAATTAAGGCTATATTTGCCTTTTAGTTGTAAAGGAAGCATAATGTCAGTACCATAACATAAATTTCAAAAATATTGGACGCCGGGAGGTGGCGCAGGAGGTAAGGTGCCTGCTGCCTTGCCTGCGCTAGCCTAGGACGGACCACGGTTCTATCCCCCGGTTCCCATATGGTTCCCCATGCCTGCCAGGAGCGACTTCTGAGCGAAATATTTCTCAGGAATTGTCCTCGCATCCACACTGCAGGGAAGTTTCCCAGTGGGCCTTCTGGTGAAATATTCCTTGGGAGTTTTCGAAACAGCAATGGATATGGCATCTTAACAGGCCTCCTGCTGGTCATTCTCTAGAAATTTAGAAATTCCTAGTTAATGGCATGACAAATGGAAGTTAAATTATATTGAAAAAGTACAGTAATAAGAAAATTCATGAAAATCTATCTCACAAGGAGGTCATTAAATCATTGTCAGAAGGTTTGCTAAGCAATTTGTTGCTAGTTGATTTTCTTTTACATGTTTTGTTTCTGAGCACTAGGTGGCTTTGAATCCACCTCGTCTAAATTGATGTCTAAATTGGTATGTTGTTATTGGGATTACAGTATTGAAAAAATGGGGTTTTTTGCATGGCCACATATGCAGCTGTGAAATCTAGAAATTAGAAGCACTGTAGCTGATAATGTAATTTTATGGGGCATCTGCTGCCAGAACTTCCAGAAGTATGAGAAGACAGGGGCAAGAGGAAGGTTCCTCCACTCACTCCAAAAAGCCATGGAAATGTTAGCCCAAATACTGGCATACTTGGAGTTTTGGTCCGTTCAGTGTCTTTGCAGAGGTGCATGGTTGAATCATGAAGCTGAGCCATTGGTGAAGTGGCAGTTGTGGGGTGTGGGTACAGCTGGTGTGGCTTCTGCAGGGCAAGGACTCACGCTCTCCTGATACTACCATTTTTAGCTATGTTGTCTGTGTGCCTGTGATTTTTTTCATGGTTTGATATGCATCAGTTTTGAGAATAGAGTGAGTCTATGAAGTAACAGAATAAGTCTGGCCAAATGCAGACTTAGAGACTGTGTATGCAGCACATGGTTTTGACTTCCAGGGGTTCTGGAAGTACCAGAAGGCAGGGAGGACAGTGCCCGTACTCACTCCATACAATCTGGAGATGTCTGAGCACTAGCTCTTGGTATGTTGTTAAATATCAACATACCTCGAGTTTTGGATGGTTTGGCATCTCTTCAGAGCTCTGTAGTTGGATGGTGAAGATGGGCAATTAGTTAAGTGGCTAGTCTCTTAGGCCATCTGGTGGGGCTAGAGGGATATCACAGCGGTAGGGCTTTTTCCTTGCACACAGCCGACACAGGAAAGATAGTGGTTCGAATCCCGGCATCCCATATGTCATCCGCGCCTGCCAGGAGCGATTTCTGAGCACACAGCCAAGAGTAACCCCTGAGTGCCACTGGATGTGACCCAAAAACAAAAATATAGGACGTCTGACTGATCATTAGTAAGAAACATGCGACTTGAGGGGCTGTAGAAAAAAACAGGGAGAGGGCAATATTTATGACGAAGTGAAGCATTCAACTGAGAGGAGGAGGTTGGTGCTTAAAGGTGATAAAGTGTTATGTCTGTAAACAAGTGCAACATATATAATATATATGTTTCTAATATATATTAGAAAGAAACTGCCTTTCATAGAAGCAGACTAGTAAATGGGTAGGCAAATGGAGCTTGAAGGTGGATAGTGGAGAGAAGTAGACAATGATGAAGTAATAGTGTTGAAATATTGTATTGCATAAAACCCAGTCCCAAATAGCTTTGTAATTTCACAGTGACTGAATATTTCAAAGTTAATTCAAACATTGGTGGCAGAAACTTTGCACTGGTGAAGGGTTTTGGGACATTGCATGACTAAAATTTAATGATGAAAAGCTTTTTTAACTATGTCTCACAATGATCCAATGAAAGACTTATAAAAAATTAAAATCGGTAGAGCAAAGAATAATATTAGAATATTAGAAAAATATTAGAAAAAAAGGGCAATGGTGGGGTCTTGAACATTTTCGTGTTAGGGAGATGCAGTAACTTTGTAAGTCAAAAATAGCATTAACACTGTTGTAAAACTATCTTGCCTAAACAGTGATACATTTTTTATCTAAAAATCTTCGATAAAGAAAAAGTGCATTTCAGGCTAGTGAGCTAGTGATACATATTGAAGTGCCATTGATAACTAACCAAAAAAATCAATAAAACTAAATAAATAAGTACCGTATTTGCCAGCGTATAAGACGACCCTTCAACCCATGAAAAACTTCCTAAAAGTCGGGAGTCATATTATATGCTGGTATACGGCATGCTGAAACTTGTTCCACTTCAGGGGCGAGTGATCTGCACCCCTCTTACTTTTAAGACTTTTAGGAAGTATTTCATGGGTTGAAGGGTCGTCTTATATGCCAGCAAATACAGTAAATAAAACATTTAAATGATAAATAAAACAAAATAAATACTAAAAATGAATAAAAGTTAATTCAAAGTAAAAGATAATCTATAAGAAACATAAACATCTATAAAAGATCATATATCATAACTGACAATTAGGTATCAAAATCCACATTCAGTAGACATTCATGAGTCTCAGAAGTCGAAGGTATCCTTGCCCTAATTCTGAACCCTCAAGAGGCCGGAAGATAGACCAGTCTCCCTATTCATTTAATAAGATATACCATAAGTCTAGAGTGAAGACACTACAAACTTGTCATCTGATTTCCTGATTCAGGGTGTCTGTAGAGAATTGCTAAGTGAAATAGCTCAACAGAATGGGCCAAATGCCAGCCAGCTACCAGTCTGTTCTGTGCAGCAGCCTGTCAGTCCTCAGCACCAGCATGGACAGGAGAAGTGCTGTGTTTTGAAATTGACAATGCTTGGATGTAGCCTAGATTCCCTTCTGCTGCACATGGAAGAATCTGTGAAATCTTGAACTCTGCGTACTTTAACTTAATGTTTAACTTTGAGTACATTGCTAGGGAGAAACCACCAAAATTCTGTCCCATAAAGCATAGAGGTTTTGCCCATAAAAGCCCACAACATATTGTTAGTGAGTGATCATCTTCCCACTTCCCACCTTGCTTCTCTGAAACAGAATGGAGTTATTTTTTAGAACAAATCAGTAGTTAGAAAGGCAAAATGTTCTTTTTCTACAAACAGCTGCAGTAACATGCCAGATTGTCTTCACTGGTGTTAATTAATTGAACAGATTTTGGAATGTGTCGTCTTGCATTATATCCATTAATGGTCTCTGCCTTGTTCTTACAAAAAAAGAGGATTTGTCTAAGACCAACTGGATTTTAATTTGGTATTATTATACTTGTTCTAGTTGTAAGGAAATTCAGCATCTAGTGCTGCTGAATTCAGGGTTTCAGATGAAAAATCAGACCTGATAATTTTGTTTTCTGAACATGTTTGTAGTTGCTTTCTTTGTCATGTAGTTCATGTTCCTTCATTATCACCATCATTCCGTGTTTTCCACTCAGCACACAGACCTGTTTATTTCTGTTGACTGGATATGACAGGCTCTGGCTCTGCCAGTTGAGAATAATCTAGCTCTCTCCCTAATTCTCTGCTAGTCCCACACTGCCCAATCACTGGTGCCTCCACAAACTCCACTCCTGTTGGGTCATTGTTTAGTGAAATTAGTCTGAAGAAGAAAGACAAGTACTGAATTATCTCATTGATTGTTGGTATATAAAGAAACATATCAAGGGAATGATCAATAAGAACAAATCCTTAGATTCTGAAAACAAAACTAAGCTTCCCAATCTGGGAATGAAAGAATGGAGTAAGTAAGCAGGTCATGGAGAAGATGAGAATGGGAAAGTAGTGGAAGGATATTGGCACTTTTGTGTGGGTGTAACATAGTAGCATTGTTTATTTAAAGCATGTATATTACCACTTACTCTGTGTATAAACCACTTTACTGTAATAATAAATAGGGAGGAAGGAACAGCAGATTCTTAACCTGTTACCCTACTTGAAGTAGCAAGAGAGACATATGTCATGAATTTGAAAAAGTATCAAGGTGCAGGACCCTCTTATGGTTTACTATGAAATCTAGGTTTTTTTTAATATTAATGGTATACAGTAAGTTTGTTGCTGAAATAATAGACTGAAGGACACTTTCAGTTATCAGCCAACATGCTTCTCCATTGCAGTAAGTATTTCTCTTCACAAAACCCTTCCTATTGAGAGCCTGGCTGATCTAGCTTAGCCTGGCTTGCCCAAGATCTGGCTGGTGGCTGAAGAGATTATGTATCCCTCTGGCCAAGGCCATTCAAGCACTAGATTTCCCTGCCTCGATGTCCAGGGCACTCTGCACATTTACTTTACAAAAACACATTCAGAAAAACAAAGCTGTTAGTTGGGAAAACTGTCTTTAAAATGTGATTGGCACATGTCAGAATCTGAACATTAAGATTTCAGCTGCCTTTTCTGTAGACTGTGTTTATCTGAATCAACAACAGATATGCCATCCACAGCTCTTACTGTCGTTTGTATAGCTAAAAATATTACAGAAGGTATTTGATCTAGAAAGTGCATGTGGTTTTCTTGGTACCAAATTAATATTTTATGATAAGGAGATTAATGCCATCAAATCTCAGTACTATGGACAAATGCTGGCTATTGCTTACAAGGTCTTTTTGCAGATGGACAAAGGTTAAAGAAAATTTTTGAGGTTAATGATTGGGGTGTGGAACACTAAGTCAAAAATTGCTTCTTGATTATTTGATTCCTATCTAATACTGTGTGTGCATATATACTGTGTACATATGTACATTTATATACACAAAAATATGTACATATATACATATAGATATTTGGTTTGGGGCCACACCCAGCGGTTACTCCTGGCTCTGCTGTCAGGAATCGCTCCTGGCAGGGTTGGGCAACCATAAGGGATGCTGGGGATCAAACCCAGGTGAGCGGCATGTAGTGATCATGCTTTGATAGGTCAGCCTCCTACCCTCTGTGCTATCACTCCACTCCCAATAATATTTCTTTTATATATTCTAACCCACAAATCTTGATAGGAATTTGATTATGTTTTTAAAATACTTTTCTTGTATTAGGAGTAGAATATTGAAACAGTCAGAAAGGATCCAGAGATGTTTGATATTCTTTTTGTTTATTTGTTTTTGTCCTACCTGACTCCTGGGTGTGCAATAGAGAATTATTCCTGGCTGGCTCAGAGAACCAAATGGCGTAACCCAGGAGATTAACCCCAGTCAGTTGCATGCCAGGCAAGCATTCTACCTTCAGTTCTATTGCTTCAGCTCCGTGATATCCCTGAGGAATAAAAAGTCATCCTCTAGTACAACAAGTTTAGTGTCCATAGTACAGCAGGATCTGGCCTGTGTTCTCTTCTCCTATTTCAAGAAATTGGTGCTTCCTGAACAGGCTGGAACATTAATGGACTTGGTAATGTACTACCTCTATGTATTTGAGGAAAAGGAACCATTATGCTGTAGTGGGTATTTGACAGATTCTTTAGTTGATTTCCAAGTAGGACTACATGTCAGCATGGATTTGGAGTCAATAGAGAGTCTTCCTTTAGATGGAATCCAAAGAAGATACCCATGGGATCTTTGTGGAATTACAACTAAGGCCACAAAGCAGATGGCATATAAGAAAAAAAAATACAGTATAAGATTTCAGTCAAATCTGTTCCAGATAGAAGGAAGAAATAGAATGATTATTTATAATATTTTAAATACAAGCAAACAGGAGAGATGAAAAAGAAGAGAAACTATGATGAAAACAGGCCCCTTATCTTTCAAGCTTCAAGTTTCTTCTCCTTGTTTGTTTTAAAATGGACTAGTAGTATTTTGGTACCAGCTGGCCTAATCATTTTCTCCATTCTCTTTTTTTTTCTTTTACTACTACCATTTTTATCATAGGAAAATCAGGAAGTATAGATTGAACATAGATTTAAAATGTTAAATAGAGAATATTTGAAATCTATAATCAATATTTCACACAAAGCTGAATTGTATCATCAGAAACAAAAAATACAAGCAGTTGGTACTGGATCCTAGAAGACACTATGAATACATTAGCATTTATGACTTTTTTGTAATGTTCAGATATGTTAATTCTATAGTTCTTTCTTACTTGGAAAGTCTTCTTCATAGTATTTATTTAGTGTAATAAGCCTTAAACATTAATATCTTGAAGGAAATAGTAAATTGTATTATTCCTTTTTTTTTAGAGTAGATGAAATGTTTGAGAATGAGATGATTTTGTTGTATTGATAAGTGCAAGTATCTGGGAGCTTGTTGCCTCTTAGTTTTTATTATGTCAGATTTTAGAGCTCTGTTGATCTGAAATGATGTTGCAAAGTGTAATTCAAAAAAAAATTGTTTCCTATCCACAGATGATGAGGATGGTATGGACTGCATGGACAATGAGAGGCGGCCACACTTCCCTCAGTTTTCCTACTCTGCAAGTGGACGAGAATAAGTCTCTTTCATTCTGCTACTTCACTGTCATTTTAGATTTATTACTTAAAAATGATTCCTGGATATCACACCAGTCCTAGCTCTTAAGATAGCAGGAGCGCCTTCAGACATCCCAGACCAGTCAAAGGTCTTCACCTCTCGCCACCTTTCACCCACATGAGAACACACACATGCGCAAGCACACTCGTCTTTTTGTTTTTGCATGAAATTGTATCTCAGTCTAAAGTCTCATGCTGTTGCTGCTACTGTCTTACTATTATAACAACTTTAAGAGGTAATTTTACAATCTTTGGAAGTCATGAGTCCACCGTTGTTCACTTGTGAACCAATTATCATTTATTGATCTTTGGTTTTTCTTTCTCCCTAACAGTGAAGGCTAAATGAGATACACTGATTATAGGTACATTTTTAACTTTTTAGAGGCTAAATCAAAAACTAAGAAGTTGATCATTAAAAACAAGCAATTGTGAAAGGTGGTGATGTGCATATGCCAAACTTTAGCTAACCCTAAAGTAGGTGTCTATCAATGAGATCTGTCTGGAATTCCTTAGGAAGCATTTGAGAGAAGGACTGAACAACTGTTGGGATAAAGATTTAAATTCCCATTGGAGACTGCAGAGGAAACCCAGTATTACATGTCGACATCCAGATTTCCCTGAGCAGTCATGGGCAAATGAACATTATTCTACCAAGGAAGGAAGCATATGCGCACTCAGAGTCAAGGTCACTTAAAAAAAAATCTTATGACACGATTTGCACCAGAGAGCATTTTTTTTTCCCCATGCTTGGAGATCTTTTCCCTTCTTGATATTTATCACCTCTGATGGCTGAAGAATGTAGACAGGTTTAAAGATCCTGCTTTTCACCAAATGTGTACACCAAGGTAAACAGACGTTTGCCTTCTTTGTTTTAAGTTTTTACTTTCCGATCTATGTGAATTAGCTTTTTCTCATGTTTAAAACTTTGAATGTCCTTTTATGATTTTGTTTATATGGCAGTAGTATTTATTTTTTAGTGATGAGAATTGTATGTCATATTAGCAAATGCAACTCCAACTTAACGTAAAATAGACTTACTGCAGTTTATTGCTCCATGTGCAAGAAATGTACATGTTGATGAGAATAATGCACTTTTTCTCCTGTGTGAAAATATTTTGATGAGACTCTGAAACTGTACATATTGGCTAGAATTTGGCTTTGGGAGAAGAGATTCTATTATTTAACCCCTTGGCGTTAAAAATGAGAAAATCCCCAAATATCCATGCCAAGGGGTTAAAGGAACAAATAAGATGTTGATGTGCTCATTTTAGACTTGAAATGTTATGATGACTTGGCAACATAATGTAATTGAAAAAAAAAAACTGAGGCCTGATCAATAAGAAATGAAGTGAATGTTACTCGGCAAAATGAACACATCATGAGTACTTACAAATTAGGCTGTAAAGGTTAAGAACCTGGTGTGTTTATTCTGATCATGGTACATTTATCACTGAATTAAGCCATCAGGGAAAAAAAAGACCACCTCCAATTTTTCTTTTTCTGTATATACTCATGTCCCCCAATTCCAACATTTCTCACTCAAAAGGGACATGTATGCAAACCTCATCTTTCTCCTTCATTAATGATGATCTTCAGATTAAATCCTTTGGTGCTAGGAGCTGACATTTTCCAAAGCAGCCTATGAAGTCCAAGGAGTTGGGGATCTCTTCTTGCAGCAAGCAGAAGGCAACCTGACTCCATGGAATGATCATGGAAATGTATTTTAGTTAAACTATCTGACAGCTCCCAAATGGAAGACTATAGCATGATGCAGTATTATGACTGCTTGTATGAAAGAGCAAGTGACTTCTAAGTAGGATGAATCACATTCATATGCAGATGTCTTAGCCTCTTGATGCTGGATGTGTGGAGTATAGATATGAAACCACTGCTGGCGGTGGGGGGACCACTGGGATTGCAGGGGGGTTAAAGGGCATTTTACTAAGGCAGCTAAGACATATTCAGACATAGATTTTATCCTAATTTTTCATATTTCTACCTGAGTGAAGTTCATCTTTAGTGTTGAGTAGGAAGTTCAATAAGTGACAGTTCATTTTTACTTACATATATAGCTTAGTTATTTTTTCCACTTTATGTTGAATGTTTTACTTTGAAAAGAAAGTAGACTAGAAAGTATGCCTGTAAGTTGTCTTGTATCATCATATTAAAATAGCAGATGAGAGAAAGTGAAGAATGCTGAGACTGACCAGTGTTCGGAGCATTCGTTCTCTCAGAGGGAAAAATAAGTGACATCATACAGTAAGCATATTGATAGCTTGTTTTCACCTCTGTCAGATGATTTCCATGACCCTGACCAAGGATACTTACTAAAGATTACTGATTGCACTGATAGCGCCCCAGGCTGGCCTTCTCAGAGTCCCCACTCCATCAGAACCTGCAGCCCCTCCATCTAATTCCATTTGTGTCTTAAAAGATGTTTTCTTGCCTTTAACTTTGAGAATCCTGACTTTGACTCCCATATCTCAATCAGCTGGCCTGGAGGAAAAATTTAAAAACAGGAAGTGTGTGTAGAAGATTCTTAAAACTTCCCTTGTGTCTGCCATAGCTATTGTGTGGGATTCTGGCAAATGGAAAGGCCTGAGCTGAAATCATCTATCAGGACACAATTCAGAACAAACTCTGAATCCATCTTTCTCTCTTTGCTCTCTTTTCTTAATGCAACCGTCTCAGATGAAGTAGGGATTTCTGCATGGATTTTTGGCAGGGTTACTCACGGCTTTGCTTTCTATACTAATTACATAGCTGTATTCCAGTATTGTTCTTTATTTTTTCATACCTAGTTTCTGGCTTCTTAAAGCTGACTGTTCTTGCAGGGTCCACTTGCTTCTCCTAGAGAACAGAAGTGAGGGCCTTCCTTCCTAACTGCAGGGTCTCTATATTACACCTCAGTGTACACACTTTGCTGCTACTGTTTGTACTGTCTACAGTAGAATTTCCTGATCTTGCTCCTGATAGTGCATTACAGGCAAGCATGAAATGTAAAGTATTTATTTAAATAAAAAGAGAACCTCTAAATTGGTAATTGAATTACCTCCCTGTAGCTTTATAGTTTGTGACATTTCTTGATCTTGCTAGTTCTATCATTAGATCCACACAAGATCTAGTCCTCTGGTTAAGGATTTTAAGCAGACGCAACTATGAACCCAAGAAACTGTATTATTATTACTGCTGGTCATATTAAAACTGTTTATCTCCTTAAGTATATGACCCACAAGGATGTGAAATAACTACAAGAAACTGCTTTTGTACACTGTACATCCTTAGTATTTTTACACGTATATGATAGGGATGCACATTATTTTCCTTCGTACAGACAGCTTAAATAAAGCACTATGTCAATCTGCTACTTCTCTGTTTATTGTTGTTGGATGTGGTTCCGTAGTCTCAGAAAATTAAATATTACCTGTAATGGAAAAAAAGATGTTTAATAGTTCCACCTGGTAATAATCTACCCTGTATAGAATGTGACAGAAAAATATGTAAATTTCATATATCTCAAAACACACACTGGGGTATTTTATTACTTCAATAAGATGCCATTAGTGCAGTTCTACAAACTTTGATGAAGTGCTACTTCCAATGGGAAGAAGCTATTTCCAGTTGGAAGAAGCAATAGGTGTAGGAATGGTCCAGGGACCCTAATTGTCTTCACACCAAATGGTTTGAACTCAGAAGTCTTAGGGAGTGTAGCTCATTAGTAATGTCTTCCTGGTAATGTTTTGCTCAGCATACTTCCTTTCTTAGAATATATTTTTAACACTTCATGGCAAATTAACAAGTAGACCTGGGTAATAATAGGTAGGATGGCTAGAGTATATTATAATTTACCTAAGTTGTTTTAGTTGGGGCCTTTTTCTGATTTTACCTCATAAGCCTACTATTGTTGAAATGTGGCTTTCCTCCTGTGACTAAGCCAGATAAGAGGAATGGCTTTGGGACCAAAGTTAGTCAGACATATACGTGTATGTCACACAATCACAAGCATGTATGTATACGTCACACAGCCAAATTTGAGGGCATTCTCACACGTGCTCTTCTTTCAAAACCACGGGGGTAAGACAGATCTAGAAGGCTAAAATAAAGTGACCTCTATTAAGTCTTTAAAGGTGCTATTTTTAGAATATTGTATAATTTATTTACTGTATTCCTAAAATAGAATTAGGGACAATTAACATCTTATGTGACAGCTTTTATGTCAGCACATTTGAAGAAACAAAAACTTCCAAAAATAGAAGCTCTATTCTTTTAAGCTTGAACCTTTTTCATACTTAAGAAACTCAAATGGCCTTTTCATTTGTATCAGCCCACTTTCTCCGAAGCCTAATACACATCCATTCTGAGGCCATGAAGATGCTAGACTGCTGGCAGGAGAATAATCTTAAGGTCAGGGACTTGTCCCAACTATAGCCTTGCCCCTAGTGTTCCACTGTCATTAACAAAGACAACACAGCATTCTCAACACCCATATTTGTTACTTTAAAGCATTTGAGGGCTTAACTGTACAGTAGAAATACTATTTTAAACTAAAATAATGATCTGTGTACAGATATTTGCTAGAACTCTTAAGTAAATTTTGTAATTTCACTACGTTTCTAGGGTCCTCTCAAATACTGCATATTGAAGAAGAAACCTGATACCACCGAGCCAAAGATGCTTTTTTTTTGTCTGTTTTTCTTGTTAATGGAGTGGAGAGAATAATGCTCAGTGCTTCCTGGTCTCTCCTGATTGTGCACAAAGTCGCAGGATGATAAATGGTGGAGTTTTATGGGATGTTGGTTAAAGGCAAATAAAGTTGAAAGATTATCACAAAGAGGGAAAGAAACAGGAATGGCAGGAAAAAAAAAGTCCGGTCCTTAATACCCTTTGGCCTAATTAAAATGTGCCTTTTTGGTGTGTTTTGTTCATCATTACCAGGTAAAAAGGAAATATTGCAATTCAAGTCTTTAAAAAGTTCATTTACTGAAATTCATATGTGTAATATAGCATACAAATGAGCAGATTTAAAAAGGTTACAAAAAATAAACTTCAAGAAGCCATTTCTGAAACCTTACGCCAGAAGGTCTCCTCATCTAGTTTTGATTTCATCTAGCCGGTCCATCAATGCAGGGACCACTCGGCAACTAACGTGACAATGACGACGCAGCCTGCTGCAGTCCGAGGTGGTGTCTGCTGGGAAGGTCACAGTGCATTTTGGCATATTACGTGCAACTCAGATGAATGTAAATATTTCTTTGTAAATCATTTATTTCACTGTTTCATCCAGGTCAGCAATCAGATTGTGGCATGCTGGGTAACTGGAAAAAAA
>PVKC010021715.1:0-18012 GCA_004027635.1 Crocidura indochinensis
CAAGTGAATTTGTTGTATAAAAATATAACGAACACTTACTAGTGACAAATATTCTGTATAGAATGTATATACATATATTATGGAATTTTTGCCAAATGCATATTAACCGAATATAGAATACCATGTTGATAAATTTTCTATTTAAAACTATACATTTTACTTTATTTTAGAAGAACTTTTGTTCGTTTGCTTTTGTTTTGGGGTCACACCCAGTGGTGCTAAGAGATTACTCCTGGCTCTGAGCTCAGAAATCTTTCCTGGGAAGCTCAGGGACATATGTGATGCCAAGAATTAAACCTGGGTCTGTCCCAGGTTAACTGCATGCAAGGAAAACACCCTACCGCTGTGATATCTCTCTGGCCCCATAAAAGAACTTTTTTTTAATTTCAGAAAGCTGCAAAGATAATGCAGAGACCTGCCATCTGTAGCTCATACCCAATTTCCCTTATTAAAGCATTTTATTAGTAAATGTTATGATTAATTCATTAATGTCTTCTGGAAGAGATGGTAGAAATTGGCACATCATTCTTAAATGTTTTGGGAGATGACTAATTTTTCATTCAATTTTCTTAATTTAGGCCAATTCAGAAAAATGAATTCTCTCTGAGTGATTTTTGGTAGAGTGTGGCTTTTAAGGAACAAATCTGTTGCATTTAAGCTATTAACTTGGTGGGCATAGATCTTTTAACATACGATGAATTGGTAGATAAACCTTCTTTCATTTTTGAGTACTGTAATTTCTTTTATTCATCGTGACTTTAGCTAGAGATTTATTAATTTATTGATATTTTCAAAAAACAACTTGATTCCCTATTTTGTTTTATTTTAAAGTTTATTGATTTCTGCCCTTCTATTTTTTTCTTCAGCATGGTATAGGCTTAAATTTCTCTTCTTTCTTTAGTTTTTCTAAAGTAAAAGTTTAGACTATTGATAATTTTTGTATTATCCATGTTTACTACTATAAGCACTGTTTTCATTATAGCCCACAAATTTTGGTAAATTCTGTTTCTTTATTAAGCTAGCTAAAAATAGTGGTCTTGAGATTTCTTCAGCCCATGTATTATTCAGAAGTATTATTTAATTCCCAAATCATTGGAAAGTGTCCAACTCTTTCTATTATTGATTTTTAGTTAATTTATTATGACCTAAGAACACAATCTGTTTTCTTCTCTTTTAAATTTAATAAGGTGTGTCCTATTGCCCAGGGTGTGTTCTATTTTCATGAATGCTTTTGTTAGTTTGACAAGACCATATAGTCTGCTAATTTTGGATGGAATACTCTAGAGACATCAGAAGACCACACTGATTGATAATATTGTTCAGGTTAACTGTATTCTTAATGATTTTCTGTCGTGCCATTAAGCAATGTTTGAAAGTGGTGTGTTGACATGTCCAACTATAATGGTGAATTCTGTCCATTTCTCTTCAAAGTGTGTCAGTTTTTGCCTTACATATTTTGGTGTTCTGTGATAATGAATACCTACACATGTAGGTTTGCTATATCTTCCTGGAGAATTACCCCATTACCATTATGCAATGCTCTTATCCCTGATAATTTTTTTGTAAAGCGTGCTTTCTTTGAAGTTGTTGTTCAAGTTTTCTTTTAATTAGTGCTAGTATAATCATCTTTTTGCTTAACTTATATACCCAAGTCTTCATATTTTAAGGTCAGTTTCCTCCATCATTAATACTATTGTAAATCACAGAATAATGATCAATTAAAAAATTAAAATGAGTTTCTTTTATGTAGCAAATAATGGAGTGTTTTATAAAATTCATCTAAAGTGCTGCCTTTTAGTTTTGTACTTTAATCACTTACATTTAAAATGTTTCTGAAATGGTAGAATGTTTACCATGTTTGTAACTTTTTATGTCTATTTTTTCATATTTCCCTGTCTTTTCTGCCTCTTCTAAACATTTATTTTATTTTGATTTATTTTGTCTCCTCTTTTAGAGCATCCAGTATACTTCTTTATTATTTTTCCAGTTTTCTAAAGTTTGTAACACTCAAGTTTGCCTAAGTGTATCTTTAAAAATTACACTACTTATAAGTCTGTTATTCTTTTTTTTTAATAATTTTATTGTGGGGCCCGGGAGATAGCATGGAGGTAAGGCATTTGCCTTTCATGCAAAAGGTCATCTGTTCATATCCAAGTGCCCCATATAGTCCCCCGTGCTGCCAGGAGCAATTTCTGAGCATGGAGCCAGGAGTAACCCCTGAGCACTGCCAGGTGTGACCCAAAAACCACAAAATAAATAAATAAATAAATAAATAAATAATTTTATTGTGGGGCTGGAGATATAGCATGGAGTTAAGGCGTTTGCCTTTCATGCAGAAGGTCATTGGTTCAAATCCCGGCATCCCATATAGTCCTCCATGCCTGCCAAGAGCAATTTCTGAGCATGGAGCCAGGAGTAACCCCTGAGCACTGCCAGGTGTGACCCAAAAAAACAAAAAAAAATTTTATTGTGACCAAAGTGAATAACAAATCTTTCACAGTAATAGTTAAGGTACATAGTGACAATGAATCAGGGTCATTCCCACCAACCACCAGGGTTGTTCTCCCTCCACCCCTTTTCCCAGTATGTGTCCCATATCTCCCTTCTTTGTCCCCCTCCCCCCGACTGCTCCCCTTTGTGTATAGCTTGTTGTAGATATGGTAACGATTCTGTTGTTGTCGACTTTGAATTTGGTGTTTAAGTCTGATCATTTTTTATTTCCACTGTTTGGTGTTTGGTCCTGTTTGGTCCTGGTACCAGTCATGTTTATTTCCTCCCTCAATTCATGAGGCAGAACAAGATGATTCAAGTTGTGTGGTTCTGTTGGATGAAAGCAGAAAAAAGGACAAAAAAGAAGAAAAACATAATGAAAAACCAACAAACAAGAACAACAACAAATTAAAGAAAAAGACAATAACTGCTAAAAAAAAAAAGCACCCAGCAACAAATAATAACCACAAAACTGAAAAAGAAAGAAAAAAGAAGAAAAGAAAAGAAAAAACGAAACAAAGGAAGGAGTGCTGGTGAGGCAAGGTTTTGTGCTTCCTTGGGGGGGGGGGTTGGTTGGTTTTTGTTTTGTTTTGTTTTGCATAGGCACAGTAAGTATTGGGGAAATAAGAAAGGGAATTCCCTCGGCCTAAGAGATTCAGGGTTTCTCCGCCCTTGAAGCATACTGCCATGAGAACAACTACTGGCTCCATACATGCTCAATACCACACCCCAAGATCCTTTTATGGTGCCAAGAAACTTTCTGCCAGTTGTGGATGATAAAATCAGGCCTCTGTAGCTAGAGATCTTGGTATTTACACAGGCCATAGGATGAAGTCTAGGATAGAGTCTTTCAGTATGGTTCCAGAAGTTCTGTTCAGTCACAGTCTTCAGAGTCGAACCTCTGGAATTAGACATCTTGATTTTTGTACAAGTCCTAGGCTAAAGCCTAGGCTAGTGTCTTTCTTATTAGTCCCAGGATAAGTTCTGCTCAGTCATGGTTATCCAAGTCAGTCTACTGAAGCTAACACTCTTGGTTTTTGCACAAATCAAAGGACGACATGTCTTATGATTTAATCTTACCATTTGGTGATGAGATAGATGCTTTTAGATCAAGTTGCTGCCGTTTCCTCATTGTCAGGATGTCATATCAAAACTGGCACAAGTTGGTACCAGAGCGATATTAGGAATTCCCCTGGGGGAGTTTGATTCCTGGTGTTGTTGCAGGAAACTATATTGGTTCTATGTCTGGGATCTGGGGTTTGGGGTTGCTTGATCACTGTCCAATCTCATGAGTTCTAAGTTAGGTCCACATAGTAAATCAGTTATTCTGAAACATTCCAAACACCTTTTATTCCATTCTTGTGACTTTGCCCTCATTTGTTTTACTTATCCATAAACCATATTATCAAACATTTTATTAATCTTACTACATAAACAAATTATGATCCTTTATTACTACAAATGAAAAAAAAATTTTGTTCTATATTTGTTTCTCCCCAATACCCTTCTCTTCTTTGTGCAAATCTGATTTTTATCAACTTGATTTCTTTCTTCTCAAAGAACTTCTTCTCTTAGCAATAAAAGGGGAAAGGATCAGAAGTATAGTACAGGGATTAAATAAAGCACTTGCCTTGCATGCAATTTATCCTGGCTCAGTTCCTCAACATATGTGATCTTCTTACTCATGCCAAGGAGTGATCCCTGACTGTTGCTGATTGTTGACCACCACCCAAAATTAAATTCATTAATTAAAATTGAAGCCACTCCCTGCAGTTTCGTGGGCTAAAGAAACTACAGGCTGTAAGGAAAATTCTCAGTGGTGCTGGGGGTCACCAGGGCCATAGCTAGCAGTGATATGGGGAGCTTTGTGGTTTAAGGGACTGAAGCCTGGATCGAGTGCATGCCAAACATGTGCTGTACCACTGGAGTTTTCTCTCAGCCCCTTAACATTTCATCAAAGTACATTGTTAATGATGAATTCCTTCTGTATTTATTGGTCTTAAAACCCTCCACTTTTTCACTTTTGTGGCTTTTTTTATGTGGGTATTGTTAGTGGTGTTTTATTTAAGAGGTTGAAAAGTTAATTGGAAAGTAGAGGAGGAAAGGAAATCTCCATGTGGGGAGGACCTTAGTATACGCCTAAATTCTGTTGTTTTATGAGTTTGGTTTGTGAGTGTGTGTGTGTGTGTGTGTGTGTGTGTGTGTGTGTGTATGAAAGAGAGAGAGAGAGTGAGAGGAGAGAGAGAGAGAGAGAAAGACTGAGTGTGTGTGTTTGTTTTTGGTTTGGGGGTCAGACTTAGTAGTGCTCAGGGTTTACTCCTGGTTGTCCACTCATAGATCACTCCTGGCAGGGCATAAGAGATTATATGTGGTGTGGGAATTGTACTGGGATCAGTCGCCTGCAAAGCAAGTGCCCTATCTGCTGAACTATCTCTGACCTTCGCCTTTGAAAGATAATTTTACTAAATACATAATTATGAGCTGCTGATCTGATGTGCTCAGAAATAGCTTTTGGCTTGGGGAACCATATGGGACGCCGGGGATAGAACCGAGGTTCGTCCTAGGCTAGTGTGCCCAAGGCAGAAGCCTTACCCCTTGCATCGCCTCTCCGGCCCCTTATTTTCAATATTTTTTAAAGCGCACTTTGTATTTACATAGTTTCTTGCATGAATTTTGCTACGATTCTTGTTCTTGCACCTCAGTAGGTAAGTTTTTCCTTCTAAATTCTTAAAGATTATCATTGTTTTTCTGCAGTCTTAATATGATATGCCTAGATAACAGATTTTTTGCTGTTGCAAATTTTTCCTCCTTTGTGCTCTGTCAGAGAGATCTTCCACAATTTGTGACTGAATGTCTAATTTGTAAAATTTTAGCAATGATTGCTTTAAATGTTAGTTATTTGTTCTTTCTTTCCCTTTTGGAACTCCAATAGTACATATATTACACCTTCACTAATTACAGTATAACTCTTGAATATTCTGTTCTGATTTTGGATTTTTATTCCTTTTCTCTTTGTTTTTGACTACTGACCTATCTTCAAGCTCATATTATTTTCCCTCTGTTAAGCCCAGAGTACTGATGTGCTAAGTGGTGATAGTTTTCATTTAGGATATGGCTTGTTTGTTTTTTGTTTTTGTAGTGATAGAAATTGAACACAGCCTCACACATTCAAGGCATATACTTTATTGCTGAGCTACATTCCTGGCCTGCAGTGTTTTTTAACTAGTTATTTTTCGTATAATTTTTATCTGTGTTTGCACTATCCATCTGTACTTGTATGTGCCAATCCTTTTCCCATTAGAATGCTTAGCATATTAATCATTATCTTTTGCAGTTCCCTATCTGATCATTCCAACATCTGTTATATCTGAGTCTCTAACTGATATTTGCTTTGTCTCTTGCTTATTCATCCTTTTTAGCATACCTTCTCATTTTTGGTGTGGTTCAGGGTCAAGCGTGATCTATAAAGTATTAAGAACTTAGATAAGTACATTTTTGGTGTTAGGGCTTTGCTATTTTGTCCTTTTTATTTGTTGCCTTCAGAGAGCCTGTGTTTTGCAACTCTTTGAGCTATAACTCAGAAACTGTTATAGTGGAGCGTTAATATGGTGAAGAAGAGAAAGGGAATGAAGCATTCTGTAATCATATATCCTAATCATCTTTTGTTTTTGGACAGTGAGTAGGGGCCTGGAGTAGGACACATGCCTTTCTCCAGAGTGGAATGAGACTTTGTCACCATTCTGGAAGCAGTTATTTGTTCTGAAGAATTATCCTTTCTTAATTGGTTCACTCTCCTCCCATCCATGCTCTCAGAGCCAGGAGCTTATCTTTGTTAGCTCTTCAATATGAGAACCCAGTGCAGTTCCCAGTGGTACACTCACAAAAACATGGGGCTCATCTAAGACAGAATCCTTCAGGAATTTGTTACTTTCATATAATCCACTCAGTTTCTGGAAAGTTCTAATCAGCTTATGGCTCTAGAAGCTTTTGCTCCAGGCAAACAGATCTTGGCTGCATCTGGATTTGCCAAACTTTCACAATTGCTGGATTTTTTGTTTTGTTTTGTTTTTATCATTATGATAGTTTTCCCTGATCCCTCATCTCTCTAAGGGGTCCATGAAAGTTAATGATTTTATGTTTTTCAAATTTCTTTCTTGTTAGGATGGTGGCCCAGGACTTTTGAGTTTTTTGGTACTAAACATCACTTTCTGCACTTTGAAATGCTTTCCACTATCTTCTGGTGTCAGTTGTTTCTTTTAAAAAATGAATTTGGGACATTGGTGGTGGTGGGAATGTTGCACTGGTAAAGGGGGTATTCTTTACATGACGGAAATCATAAAACTACAATCATATTTGTAATCACGGTGTTTAAAAAAAGATAAAAATTAAATCAACCATCTCTTTCACTCTTTCTTAGCCTGATTTCTTTGCATACATGGGAGAAATTCTCTGGACTAAATGAGTAAGAATGCAGAGAAATAGTGGCACTTTTCAATGCCTTGTAAGATCTTCCTATCAAGGCCATAGACCTCAGTTTGCAAATGGAACAAAGTGAGCTTTGAGTTACCTACATACTTGGAGATTTTCCCAAACCAAGCCTCAATGGGTCTCTCTTTCACTCTACTGGTCTATTCTGGGAAAGGAGCCCATAAACTTGCAGAGACCAAGCATCCTCCCAAGAGAATAGATCCCAAAGCAACCTTTGCCTCCTTTCTTTGGAAGATTCACATTATTAGAAGCTCTCCCACAGCTGGAATAATTGATTTTGAGACTAACTGACAGGAAAAGATTCCAAATAACTATTTCCTTCTCCCAAGATCCCTATGGACCCTGGTAAATGTCAGATGTGGACTCAGGAAAACAGCCCTCACGAGTGTGGAACCTCCCTTCTCCTACCAGTCCCATAAGTCAGTATGCAAAGAAGAGGAGCCATGGGATCTTCTCAGGCAGACCATAGTCATTGGTTCTCCCTTTTCCTATGCAGCTCCCTGCCACAATCTGGGGGCCCACAGCAGCTGCAATTTGCTTCACCTTGAAGGTGAGAGCTAGAGAGGTTGGAACTTACTGTGAATTTGGCTGTGTGGTGGCTAGAGGGAGTAACTGAATATTACCAGCATTCATTTTGTTTGCATTTCTTTTCCAAGCACGTTTTTTTGTAGTAGGATAAAAGGCACATTAAAGTTCCCCCCCCCCAAAAAAAAAACATTATCAACCTGTTGCTCATCTGCAAAACATATACCCAAACACCCAACCTCAAGGATATTTTTCACATACCTACTTGCTCTTATTGTAACCAGGTTCCTCCTAGTTCCCCTGAACCCTGATGTGGAGAGGCAAGTGGAGATGTGAGTCAGTGAAAGATACAAATACACAGAATGTGAGACTCAAGGAACCTTGAATCCGGGTTCCTTTACCACCTTTTTCTTTTTCTGAGTCCTTCTTCTGAGTTTACTTCTCCTCAGTTAAGTAGTAGTAATACAAGAGCTCAATACTGTGCAAAAGCTTCTAAAATAATAATGAAATGTTTTCCTGGCTTCCAGTAAGGCTATCTTCTTGCCTGGAGTGGTCCAAGAGTAAGGATTATTCATTCCTTTCAATTGATTGGGTTTCATATTAGGCATCTAAGCCAGAACACATGTTGTAAATGAAACCAAAGTGTGTTGATTTCTCTCAAAACTAAAATATTTTTTCTGTAGCGAAAAAACCAATGATTGTTACATGAAAATTTTTTCCAAAAGAGTAAAATAAGGCCTGAGAGATAGTACAGTGGGTATAATGTTTGCTTTGCATGTGGACTAGCTGGATTCCATTTCTGGCACCATCTAAGGTTCCCAGAAAACCACTAGGAATTACCTTTGAGCACACAGTCAGAGGTAAGCCTTAAGCACTCTGAGTGAGGCTCAAAAACCAAATTAAACAAAGCAAAATATTTAAATATTTTGAGTTCAGTAGTCCAGGGTGTGAATTACATTCTCAATTTTATTATTTAAATGACTTTTTGGCCAACATCTTTAGGACAAGATAAATATTTCAAAATGTAGAGGACACAACAGTCTATCCTAGACAAAGAAAATTGTGGAATCTGAGAGCTGGCAAGAATCTACATTGCTGAGAAATCTCTATTGCTACTGATTGGAGTGGATTTAGTGTTGATCATGGGAAGAATATCAACCTAAAATAAATGTTGCTAAAGACTTTATCTATTTGTGTTGGAGCCAAAGTGTGCAAGAGGGACCAGTTTCTCCTGCCCAACTGCTAACATCATGGTTTCATGATAAGGCCAGGAACAGTCTCTGGAAACACATTTCAACACCTGTCTTGATCTTCCCCTAAAGTCTGGCTTGGCACTGTTATAGGATTGAAACCAAGGGCAGGACCTATTCCCCACAGCTTAGCCTACATGTCAACAACCAACAGCATCCACAGAGAAGAATACCATATCCAAAATCTCCTGTGGCTGAGAAAATCACCGAGACTTTATTGTGTTGAAATCAGGAAAGCACTCAAGTGTGAACAGGAGTCCTTAGCAGACGGACCAATGACAAACTACAACTACAAACTCGCCATTCTTCTGCTAGAGGGATGTGAAAAATGGTTCTTTTAGAATACTGCATTGTGGGGCCAGAGAGATAGCATGGAGGTAGGGTGTTTGACTTGCATACAGAACCCGGCATCCCATATGGTTCCCAAGTCTGCCAGGGGCGATTTCTGAGCTTAGAGCCAGGAGTAGCCGGGTGTGACCCAAAAACCAAAAACCAAAAGAAAAAAAAAAAAAAAAAAGAATACTGCATTGCACATTCTCGAAATAACTGTGCTTCCTGGCAGGCATTCTTTTTGTAGCCAGAGAGGAAGCTTGACTCAACTTGGCTTTGTGGACATATGAGGTGCTGAACCCCTGCCAAACACAGGATGAGCCTGAGCAGAAAGGAGGGGGAGTCCCAGCTCCTACACAGATGGGGCACGTGGGGGCAGGAACAGAGAGGAAAAGAGTGGGAAAAGTTGGATGAGGACTCACTGAAAGCCACGTTCCTTGCCTGATTCGGTCATTTCTTCCTGGAAAGAGAGTGTTTTTGTACTTAACCTCGTGGCCCCAGATTTCCAGGATGTGGCAGACCCTCTAGATCTCTCTGGGACTTGCTTATTTACCCAGCATTGAGGCAGAGAGACAGAAGGATGTGAGAGGAAATTACTCAAGTGGGACACAAAGAAAAAAATTGAAAGCTTTTAAAAAATGCTGCTCTTTCACATCTTCCCATGAAAATTATGATCAATTAAACAGATTTCATAATTTTTATTGTCCACTACGATTTGAAAGTCGATTTCATGAAGTTACAGACTTCCCCCCACACCTCCCCACCCCAGCTCAGCCCAGTTCAATAATGCCATGTGGAGAATGTTATAAAGAACAAAACAAATATAACAAATGTTATAAAGAACAAAACACAGGAGAGAAATTTTTTTCTTGGAATTGCTTCAAATGCATGCAGGATCCTTCTAAGAGGAGGGAGAGATCAGGACCTGTGGAGAAGTTCTCAGTTCTGTTCTGCCCAGTGGTTTTTGGTGTTTATTTTGTCTGTTTGGTTGGTTGGTTTTAGTTTATGGTCACACCTGGTATGCCCAGGGTTGCTTTTGGCTCTTGGCTCAGGGGTTCAATCCTGGTGGTGCTGTCAGGTTAAATTTCTTCAATCCAGAGAATCTGGGGTTGTAAAACCCTGACCTTGGCTTATCTCTATAAAATGCAAAATGTCTATTTCTGGAAAGCAATGGAAGGGAAACTTATTGTAGAAATGCCAGAATCAGGCCAGAGGATCTACTGTAAGTATTGACTCAGAGAAAGGTAGAGCAATAAAAGGAAATTTTTTCCAAGGAATGTGATTTTCTGGTATCAGTCTTTCGAGTTACCAGCAAAGACTTCTGAAAAGGTCAGAACACTGAAAGAGGCCTATAACTTTCTGAGGGAAGGGACTTCACTAGTCTATTCTTGGGCTCCTTCCTAGAGTTGGGACAATGTTTAATGAGTAAATGGATGAGCTAAAGGAAGGAAATAAGCAAGGAATGTGGAATGGTTCTGTAATAAAAATGATGAGGAACTATGTACCCAAGCCTAGAGGAGTGGGAGAAAGCTAAGAGGTTGAGGCAAGTTTATGAGAGTCAGTGCCAATTAAAAGAAATTGCAGTTCTCCTGGTGAACTAGCATATGTACACATATCTTATGTGTAGGGAAAGGTTATTTCCTAGGAGTCTCTCCTCTCCCTAGTTCATCTCTCAACTATATTCCTACTTAAATACCAAGTCCCCCATTTCCCAGTCTAATCTACCAAGGTCACACCCCAAAAATCTCTTCGTGTCTTGGATGGCTGCAAAGAATTTCCTAGGAGTCTTTTCAAGATGTCATCTTTGCTGGAATTAACTTATAGACATTATAAATTGCCCAGTGTCCTTGACACCATGGCAGAGACTGCTATTATCCCTAACAAGTGATGTTCCTCTTCTGCTGTAGAGACATGGATGTGAGCAAGTAATTCTGCTAGAAATTTATTTCTCAATTTATCTTACTTCAAGGAGAGAACAAAGTGATCTATTTTCACCAATAAGATAGAAGAACCAAATGCGTTTCCAGTCTGTGTTTTTGTGTTTTAGAGGTAGGTATGCCAAGAATGAAGCTTAAGAGAAAAATGCTTGTCTGGCATATGTGAGGCTTTGGGTTCAGCACCTACACAACAGAGAGAAAAAAAAAGTAGTTGGTCTTCATTATGGTCTCCTTAATCATCCCAATTAAATTCAGATGCTGTAGAAAGGAAAAATTCAAGTTTATAAAGATCTTGGATTATGGAAGGTCATCTGTGAAGGGGAGGAAGCTAATGATATTTTGAGATTATTTATCATCAAACTTTGATTACTCCAACTCACAGAGATCCCCCTTCTTTAGAGCTCTAAGGATAGATGCATGATCCAAGAGCATTGTAAAGTTCCTTGTCTAAAGATGAAACTCAGAAAGCTTCAATGAAGAAATAAATCCGAATTCTCTGGGTTTTCAGCTCTTTGGAAGAGTTACAAGTCATCCTTCCCCTCTTCGGCTGACTGCCCAAGAGTCTTGACAGGAGACCAAGTGGTATGAGAGGGAGGTGGAAGTACACAGGCCCTCAGGAGAAAGAGAGGATGCTATTCCAGGAATTGCAGGCTCCAAAGTTCCAAATTACAATTTTGTGATTTTTTTTTAAATTCTTTTCTGGAACCACTTTCTTTTGCCAACAACTCTCATTGCTTCACTGACCACACAGCTGCCAGCTGCAAACCCAAAGTTGTTCCACAGACAGTGAGTGATAACTAGTTCATGCCAAGTACTTGGGACATCAGTAATGATGGAATCACATTATATTACATCAATAACTAAAGGACCGCATTCTTTCCTGCCCCCATGGGACATGCAGATAGAGGCCTGAGCAGAAAGTTCTAGAAAGATGGAGTATCAGTGAGATGTGCAAAGAAGATGGGGAGACTATTGCTTATGCCCTAAGACCAACAAAACGTTGTGATGTTCATCTAAACAGATATGGTATTTGATATGTAGGAGGAAGAATTCAGTTTAAAATTTTAAGAAGTAACTTAAAATTCAGTGTGAATTAGCATGGGCACTGTAGACCTAGACGACAACAATATACAGAGGGGTTCTCTCATCTTTCTAGAAGCTTCCCTGTGAGTCTCTCAGAAAGGAGAGGCATAGGTAAAACTATAGGAGAAATTTCCCTTGAAGGTGCAGTTGTACAGATAGGAATAAATAAAGCATCAAGAATAACAATTTCTGCCCAGAACCTTCTCTGTTGGCACTGTAATTCCCTAGAACAAGGGCCCATGGAATTAGGGTCAGAGGAATGCTATGTGGAAAAAAAAAATATGTCTCACTAGGGGCAGGAAACCATCCCAGGTCCAGATAATTGCAGGTGCTTCCTCTGTCCCTGGAGTGAAGAGAGCCTGGGAGAGGCACAGGAAAGTCTTTAGCAGAAGAACAGTTGAAAATACTTAGCAGAGTTTGGCTGTCACAGGGAGGATTAAAGCTCAAATGCCCAAAATCAAGGGACACAGAGATTGCACTGAAGACTGAGGCAAAATCAGAACAACAGAAAATATCCCAGTAAAGGGCACCAGTCTGCTCTTTAGATGAATAGGGTTGGATACTCGGCAAGAATCTTCCACCAGAAGAATAAGAGCATGGATAGGGCATGTTTTCTGGGGCACAAGAATATATGAAGGAGCAGAGATATCAGGGAAAAAAAAACCCTTCCTGCCCTGAAGCACCAGTGGCACTAGACACCCTGACAACAATAGCCCCAAAGAGGAGAGCTCCCACCCCCACCAGGGGATCACTGCTTGTCAATGCAGGTGAATGGACTTCACCTTGAAGGTCAGAACCAGAGGAGTACAGCCACTCTGCACTTTGGCCTTGCACTTCTCCTAGTTAAAGAACCCCAGCAAGTATGTAGAAAACACCACACTACAAGCATGACAACAGGGAAACAACACAGGTCTCCACCATGCTTACAATGAAAATGGTAGTTCTGATTACCCGAAAGTACCAACCACCTATTTAGTCTCTCAGATAAGGACTTTAGAGAAAAAATATGGGGGATATTTATAGACATAAAGAAAGAATGGAATGAACTGAATGAATTATAAATAAGATTCAAGAGGATATGAATGTAGAAATGAGAAAACTTCAAACTGAAATATCAGAACTGAAAAACTTGGTAAGCAAAATGAAAACTTCACTGGAAATCCTCTCCAACAGAGTTAAAGTGGCTGAGGACAGTATCAGTGAGCTGGAAAATGAGATGTATAATAACTCCATACAGGGGCCGGGCGGTGGCGCTGGAGATAAGGTGCCTGCGCTAACCTAGGACGGACCTCAGTTCGATCCCCCAGTTCCCCATATGGTCCCCTGTGCCTGCCAGGAGTGACTTCTGAGCGAATAGACAGGAGTAACCCCTGAGCGTCACAGAGTGTGGCCCAAAAACAAAACAAAAAACAAAAAACAAAAAAAAAAAAACTCCATACAACAGTAGAGATTGGAAAAGAGCCTTAAAACAAATGATCAGACAATGAAAAAACTCTTCAAAGTATATGAAAAGATAAAAATAGAAGTCTGTGATAAGCTTAACAGAAACAATATAAGAATCATTTGAATACTAGAGGCCCAGGAAGAAAATTCTTATAAAGAATCAACAGTCAAGAACACCATTGCAGGGGGCCGGGCGGTGGCGCTGGAGGTAAGGTGCCTGCCTTGCCTGCGCTAGCCTTGGACGGACCGTGGTTCGATCCCCCGGCTCCCATATGGTCCCACAAGCCAGGAGCGACTTCTGAGCGCATAGCCAGGAGTAACCCCTGAGCATCACTGGGTATGGCTCAACCCCCCCCCCCACAAAGAACACCATTGCAGAAAAACTCCCAGATCCAAAAAGTGCATGCAACTAAATCCTGCATGCCTGAAGAATTCAGCTAAAAGAGATCCAAAGAAAAACACTCCAAGACATATCTAGTCACAATGACAACTCCCACAGATAGGGATAAAATACTGAAAGCAGCAAGATCACGAAGGAAAATTATGTTCAAAGGAGCATCCTTAAGATTTATAGCAGAGGGGCCCGGGAGATAGCATGGAGGTAAGGCGTTTGCCTTTCATGCAAAAGGTCATCGGTTCGAATCCCGGTGCCCCATATGGTCCCCCGTGCCTGCCAGGAGCAATTTCTGAGCATGGAGCCAAGAGCAACCCCTGAGCACTGCCGGGTGTGACCCAAAAACCAAGAAAAAAAAATTATAGCAGATTTGTCACAGGAACTCTAACTGAAGGTATGGTGGGATAGTGACAAAACTCAAAGAAATGAATGTTTCACAAAGAGTAATTCACCCAGCCAAACTCACAGTCAGGTTTGAAGAAAGCATACACAACTTCATAGGTTAAAAAAAAAAAAAACCAGCAACTCATAAACTTTACGGACTCAAAACCAGCCTTAAAAGACCATGATATCAGATCTGAAAATAAGGCACATAGAATAAAATATAGGCAAAACACTCCATGACATTGAGACTAAAGGCATCTTCAAGAAGAAACACCACTTTCCAAAGAAATGGAAGCGAAGATAAACAAATGGATATCCTTATTTATTCAGATAAATTAAACTGAAAATCTTCTGAATCTCAAAGTGAGAGAATACAAAGACCACCTTTGGAATAGAAGGTACAAGTTTGAGAGAACCTTTTTTTTTTTTTTGGTTTTGGGGGGTTATTCCTGGCTTTCTGCTCAGAAATCGCTCCTGGCAGGCTCACGGGACCGTATCCGTATGGGATGCTGGGATTTGAACCACTGACCTTTGCATGTGAGGCAAATGCCTTACCTTCATGCTATCTCTCCGGCCCCAGTTTGAGAGAACTTAACAAGAAAAAAATATCTAATGGAGAGAAGAAATGAACAAATGTTTCCTCAAAGAAGAAATACAGATGGCCAGAAGACACATAAAAAATGCTCCACATCACTAATCATCAGGGAGCTGTAAATCAAAACAATGAGTCTCATGTGACAGAAACTGGCACACATCACAAAGAACAAGAACAACCACTGCTGGTGTGGATGTGGAGAGAAAGGAACTCTCGTTCACTGCTGGTGGGAATACCATCTAATTCAGACTTTCTGAGAAACAAAATGGATATTCCTCAAAAAAATAAATATTTAGCTCTCATATGATCCAGCAATGCCACTCCTAGGGATATACCCTAGGAACACAAAACACAATACAAAAATGCCTTCTGCACATCTATGTTTATTGCAGCTCTATTTACAATAGCCAGAATCTGGAAGCAACCCATATGCCTGATAACAGATGACTGTAAAGAAACTGTACTACATCTTCACACTGGAATACTACGCAGCTGTTAAAAAACATGAAGTCATTAAATTTGCCTAAACATGGATGGACATGGAGACTATTATGCTGAGTAAAACAAGTCAAAGGAAAGGAAATAGACAATAATTTTATTCATCTGTAGGATTTAAGAAAAATTAAAGGAACTATGGTAATACCCAGAAACAATAGAGATAAGGGCTGGAAGGACCAGCCCACGACCACCAAGAGTGGTGAGTGCAGTTAGAGAAATAACTACACTAACAACTACCATGATAATGATAGTGAGAGAAAAAAATAGAATGCCTGCCTCAAAGACAGGCAGCAAGTACGTGGGGAGGAGGAAAATGGGGGACATTGGTGGCTGGAAAGTTGCACTAGTGAAAGAGTGTACATTTTATGACTGAAACCCAACTATGTACAATCTTAACCATGGTGCTCAAATAAAATATTAAAAAATAAAATAATTAAATAAAATTGGGGCTGGAGCGGTGGCACAAGTGGTAAAGCATCTACCGTGGGTGCACTAGCCTAGGATGGACTGCAATTCGATCCCAGGCATCCCATATGGTTTCCCCAAGCCAGGAGTGATTTCTGAGTGCATAGCCAGTAGAAACCCCTGAGCGTCACTGAGTGTGGCCCAAACACCAAAAAAATTTTTTTAGTTAAATTAAACATCTCCTTCCTAAGCACAAAGCAAAACTAGAGGAACTGAAAGCCAAGAATGGACAGAAGTTAGTTACCATAGCAACTGTAATTCCAAACCTAATCAGTTTTTGTATTCAAACCCTTTAGCATAAAGAGGCAAACCAGTTTCCAGAAATAAAAATTGCTTAATTTTATCTTTACTGCTCTGCAAAAACCTAGCATTACTGCAAAGATTATAAAAATCCTCTCTTGAATAAAAGCTAGAAAATACCCATAATTAAGAAATGGCGCAACAAACTCAGACACAAAGATTACTTCAAAGTTTGGTCTTTCTGACAAGGAATGTAAAATAACTATAACAAATAAACTAGACACTCTGATAAAGAATAGGAAAGAGATGTATGAACAAATTTCTGCAGATAGAACTCTAGGAATGAATCATTAATTGCTCGACATCCACATCATACCAAAGACAAAGGACACCTTTGACAGCTTACTAATAGATTGGAAAAGTTCTCAGGTGAACCAATGAAGTTAATTGTTCCCAGACTGAAACAGAAACAGGAAAAAGTTAAAACATCCAAGAGTTGTAGAATACTATCAAGTGGTGTAATTGGAATCTAAGAAGGAAAAGGAAAGATACCAGTCTAGAAGAAATATTTCTGCTGCCAGTGAATTTTTTTCTAACTAGTGTTTCACATTGCAATTACTATAAATTGTACTAAATATTATCCCCACAATATAGAAGCTGACAAAGGAGACATGGATAGTGCAAGATACAGTCATCACTGGCTCACAATAAATAATAAGCAATAAGGTGTGTGTGTGTTTGAGAGGAGAGAGAGGGAGAGAGAGGGAGGAGGGAGAGAGAGAGAGAGAGAGAGAGAGAGAGAGAGAGAGAGAGGAAACAGCTATCTCAATTTCCAATTAGATTCTGAAACATTCTGCTTTGAAAATATAGATGATTCAATTAAGGGCTATATTTGCCTTTATCAAGCAAATAGACAGAAGGGTTGCAAAGTGATCCCAGTGCATGGAGCTATTTACTCAGTTGGGAAATCAATAAAGAGTCATCCTTTGGGTACTGCTGGATACCTGGGGTGACTAAGTAAATGCAAAAACACAATAGAAAACTCTCCAGTGAGCAACTGTCACACATCATAATAGTTTGCTCTGTCTTTCAGAGCTGTTTGGTTGAGAGTATTAAATTGAAGAAGGTGCTAAGCTGGTCTAAAGCAATAGTTCTTGTATGTTTGGAGCCTATAACAGGAATAGTTCTTGTATGTTTGGAGTTTTATGACAGGAAGCTTCATGGGTAGGGTCTCCCTGTTTTAATCCAAAGATTTTTCCTTTCTATTTTCTCCATCTTTTGCTGTGCCTATGCGAAAATAAACAAACACAAAACCTAACTCACACACACACACACATACACACACACACACACACCCTTTTGTCTTTTCTTTAATTTTTTATCTTTTAAATAGGGGCTCCCACCTTTTTCATAGAACCTTGAGGCACTAATTACTTTGTTCTACCACATATTTTTGCATTTTTCTATAAAACTAAGAAGAAAGGTAAAAAGAAAAGCTGGGGGCCAGAGGCCAAGTGGTGTTAGATGCATTGGTAGAGAAAAAGTAAGGACAAAACTAAAATTTAAGACAAAGACAAATAGACAAGGAAAAGACAATAGAATCAAGAGATGTAAACTTAAATGGGCAGGCCAGGTGGCAAAGGTGGTGGCATAGGATGCACTCTGGGATTATTGGTGGAGGGAGGGGAACACTGGTGGTGGGAAGGGACCTGACTCATTGTATATCTTAAGTTCAACTATGAAGGACTCTGTAGATCACAATGGTTTCAATAAAATAAAACTATTTAAAAAAAAAATAGGGCCAGAGTGATAGCACAGTGGCAGGGTATTTGCCTTGCATGTGGCCAACCCAGGGCAGGCCTGGGTTCAATCCCCGGCATCCCATATAGT
>PVKC010021716.1:0-12765 GCA_004027635.1 Crocidura indochinensis
TTTTATTCATGCATCAGATCAGAAAGTTTTGGGCCAACTGCTATGCATGTCGATGAATAATATCAAATGCTTGTTTGCTGTGTCAGCTCTATCCACATAGTGTCTCTATCATTGTGTGTGTGCTTTCTCTATCTCTGTCTCTCTCTGCCTCTCTCTCTGTCTTTTGTCTGTTCATTCCACCCCAATGTCACTATATCCACATTTATCTCTCTCCATTTCTATCTCTGTTTCCTTCCATCTCCATCTTTTGAATATGTTTCCATCTTTGTTTCTCTCCCTCCCTGCCTCTCATTTCTAACTCCCCATTATATCTATCTGCCTCTAACTTCATTTTAGGTCTATCTGTCTCTCCATATCACCTCCAACTCATTCCCATTTTTCTTTGTCTCCTTTTCCGTCTCATCCTTCCATCCTATTTCCACCCAATTCCTATCAACCTCTCCATCTCATCCTCATTCCATCAACTCCATCTCTATCTCCATGTCTACCTCATCTGAACCTCTCCCTTCATCTCATATCTCGATGCCATCCTCACTCACCCCAGAATCTCCATCTCTGTCATATCCAGGTCTTTGTTCATATCAAATTACACTCATTCTTTTTCAGTCCCGTGTGAGCTGTCATAGATAAAGAGAATTGAAAAACTCAATCCAGAAAAATAATTACAAAGGCTCATTTTTTCACCATGTTTGGCACAGCAGAGTTTGACTCTCCATGGTCCTGAAATTGTTTCAAGTTCCTACTTCCATTAAACCCCAAAGTGATTTGGGAAGGGAAGATCATTTATTGGTAAGGATCCCAGGGCTTAGGTGACCAATGCTTAGGCCTTTAAACTCTTGCCTAGAGCAGGCAATTTTTCCCCTGGTCTTAATTAAAAGCTTTCTTTCTACTAATATTTATTCATTATTTTCCCTAATGAGCATTTTTCATTTTATTTGTGGTTTTTAAAATGTGTTATAAATTGAAAAGTTTGAGTGTGAGTTCCTATTGTGATCTGATTAGCAAGCCCAAAGTGGGACTTTTCTTATCTGATTTTTTAAAAAATATAAATCTTTATTTTTATTTATTTATTTTATTTTTTAGGACCACACTCATTTGATGCTCAGGGGTTACTCCTGGCTAAGCGCTCAGAAATTGCCCCTGGCTTGGGGGGACCTTATGGGGGACCTTATGGGACACTGGGGGATCCTTCCTTGGCTAGCGCTTGCAAGGCAGACACCTTACCTCTAGCGCCACCTCTCCAGCCCCTATAAATCTTTATTTAAGCACCATGATTACAAGCTTGTTTATAGTTGGGTTTCAGTTATAAATAGAACACGTCTCATCACCAGTGCAATTCTTATCTGAGTTTATAAACATTTAAATACCACTTTTTTCTTTTGCAGTGGGAGCGATTGAACTCAGATCCTCACACATGCAAAGCAAGAGGTCTACTACATAGTCATATACAAAACAAGAGGTCTACCACTGAGTCATATCCTAGCCCACAAAGACCAGGTTCTGTGAAGATCTGCTCCCCTCAGTTCAGCTGCTCAATTGCTGCTGAATGCTGTGGCTTTAAGAATCTTCAGTAGCTTAAGTTGGATTTTTCCTCATCTCAGAAGGAACTGCTAGGAGAAGAGGAAAGAGAAAGGGGCGGAGAAATGCTCTTATAAAAGCTTCTTTTCTTTTGCACACACCAGACCAGCAGAGACTTTGAATAGGAAGCAGTTCTCACCTGTTAAATCTCTACTGGTAAGTAATTCCCTTTGGTTTTTTTTTCTTTCTCTATAAATGCTACAATTGCATAAGAAATAAAATCAGGGAGAGTTCAATGTTTTTGGGAAAAGCAGCACTGAGTTATCTTAGAAGATATGAATCAAAAAAGATACAATTTCTTCAAGATTCATGTAGATAAGTAAAATACTAGTTTGCAGATATGGTCTGTACCCACTAGAATTTATTTAGAAATGTAAAAATTTGTGCTAGATTTTTGAGTGATTCTGAATAGAACGACAGCATCCTGGTTCCTGAGTGACAGAGTCACAAATTTCTTTAAATGAGTTTACTAAAAGATTCCCTGGTATTTTCGTTCTGTGACTACTTATTCTAGTTCATCCTATGATGTCAGACATAGTGAAACATAATATAACAGATTTTCCTTAATTCAGGGCTTTGGGGGAAACCTGTTAACTTCAAGGAAGAAAGCTCTCAAGTAGTCTTTTTGGTTCATAAGAAAAGCATATTTCTATGGCGCAGAGGTATGGTATTTGCCTTGCACGCAGCTGATCTAGGACGGACCATGATTGGATTTCTCTCAGCGTTCCATATAGTCCCCCAAGCCAGGAGCGATTTCTGAGCACATATCCAGGAGTAACCCCTGATCATTGCCAGGTGTGCCCCCCCCCCAAAAAAAAGAAAGGCATATTTCAAATTTTACAAAATTTCAAAGTTTACAAACCTCCTTTGCTGGAATTTCCAGCTTTGAGAAACATGCTCATTGCTCATATTATTTAGAACTTAGAGAGGAGGGCTGAGGGCTTGGATGAATAATTTAAGGTTTTATTTCTACTTAACTCTGAATCCATTATTGTCTATGCTGACTTTTTTTTTTAAGTCAAGAATGTTCTTGGGGGCCGGGCGGTGGCGCTGAAGGTAAGGTGCCTGCCTTACCACGCTAGCCTTGGACAGACCGTGGTTCGATCCCCCGTGCCCCATATGGTCCCCCAGGCCAGGGGCGACTTCTGAGCGCATAGCCAGGAGTAACCCCTGAGCGTCACTGGGTGTGGCCCAAAAACCAAAAAAAAAAAAAAAAGAATGTTCTTGGGTTGAAAGTGAAGAGATGTTTATCTCTTACATCGATTCTCTGGTACTAAGAAACATAGCAGCATGAGAAGTGAGCTTGAACTGATCCTTATCTTGAATGTGTAAAGAACTTTCTTGGAAGACTATGACCCTGGAACATAATTTCCAGTGGTCACTATTGTGTGTGTGTGTGTGTGTGTGTGTGTGTGTGTGTGTGTGTGTGTGTGCGCGTGCATGTGTGTGAGTTTACTTAAAAACTAATCTTGTTCTTGACATCTGGGAAAATAATAGGGTTCCTGGTTCCCTATGGCTCCTCTCTTTCCCCTTGTTCTAGAGTGGCTTTCAACAAACAGGCCTTTGGGCACCTTCTCTTGGAGTCCTATTTTTCATCTCTTATCCCTCTCATTTCTGGGGTGGGATGTACATGAATCAATGGCACTAAGAACCTCTATCAGTTTCCTCCAAAGTACCCAGTTTTCCTATTTATGCAGATTTAACAATATGGCCCTTAGAAACCAGTAAGTGAGTGGTTAGAGTCAAACAAATTTTAAATTTTCTCCAGGGTGAGTGACAGAGATGGGCCATCATTCATATAGCACTGGCCATTTTTGCCCATATTATGCTATTTTTATGTATTGGGAAACTTCTGTGCATGTTCTGGCCCTCAATACAGCCACTAGTCAGATGGTGATGATTGGGTTACTAGAACCCTTTCAAACATTCTCTTCAGAGGCTCAGAAGTTTAGGTCCTCCTCTCTCTCACTTATGATTATAGAAGGAGAACCTGTTACCTCTGCTTGAAAATAAAATTTTAGGACAGGCATCACCACAGTGCAAGGCAAAAATCTAGCTGAATATCATTCTTTTGGGTGTGGGAGTTGAACCACACCTGGCAGTGCTCTTTATAACTCCTGTTAGTGCTCAGGAAGGTCAGGGATGGAACTGAGGTCCTAAATCTCTATATTATCTATTTACCTCTTATCATTCTTTCTTTCTTTCATTTTTTTTTTCGGGCCATACCCCTTTGACGCTCAGGAGTTACTCCTGGCTAAGCGCTCAGAAATTGCCCCTGGCTTGGGGGGACCATTTGGATGCTGGGGGATCGAACCGTGGTCTTTCCTTGGCTAGAGCTTGCAAGGCAGACACCTTACCTCTAGCATCACCTCACCGACCTCATCATTCTTTATTTCTTTTAAAATAATTTTTAGGGAGGTAATATTGGCTTGCCAGACTGTATGCATTTTAAAAGTTCAATTCACCCCTGTTCAAATATCTGTTTGTACCCCATGCTTTCCCAAATCCCTCTGCTACCATCCTATCAACCACTGCACCCCTTCTTCCTACCATACCTTTCTGTCTTGGGTAACTCACCTTTCAGTTCCTAAATCTAAAAGCTAATTTTGTTCTGCATGTTCATTTACTTGCTTCTTTATATTCATCTTCCTAAGAGGGTCTTGTTTGTAGACAGCAACCCCTCAGATCCGGTTTAGCTTTTATTTTCACACTGGGGTCACTGGGTGCAAGAAACTTTTGTCTTGAGGTGACCACTATTGTCCTGCGGGGTTACTGTGAGGATGACTGCTATCTCTTGTAAAGTATTTTGAGCACTAGTCAGATTCAAGACAAATGAGCACACAGGCCCATGTGGGGCAGTCAGATGAACCCATGAAGTCAGATGGGTTCAATTTCGATTCTGTAATCCTTCCTAAAATCCATGTTTCCTCAGCACTTCTGCTAAAGCAGACACCTATGAATCCTGCTTTAATTTCCATGTTAGGAAATAAAGGCTTTAAGAGACCTTGTCTTGGCACACTTGGCTCCACAGAAGCTACTCTGGTACTCAGAGTCAGCACTGAGTACCGACAGTGAGTCATAAGCATAGGATCCACCCTCCCAAGTCTGGTCTCAGGGTGCACTTCATCTGTTCTGGCACCTGAATGCATTCTGGGGGTGCTCCTGTATGCTTCAGGGCAGTCAGAGCACAGCTTCTTCAACCTATGGAGATGGGGACCCTAAGCATTAAGTACTTGGTGGAAGATGAATTATATGGCAAGGACAGTTTAGCCAAATAGTAGACTCAGAAAAGCACCCAGAAGCATCTAGCCTTTCTCCTCAGTCTTGCTCACAGGAGCACTGTTCTCAGAGTTTTCCCTTTGTCTTCCCCCCTCTCCCTCTCACCACACTCCTCTCACTAAAACTTCTCTCCATCTCCTGCTTCTTCTCTTGCCTTCCTGCCCCTTTTGGATGCCATTCTATTTCCCTTTTACCTATTCTCACCTCAGGGTTGATATGGTAAGACACAGGGTTTCCTAGAGGAGAGTGGAGAGGAAGTGGTACTGGCAGAGCCTGAGAATCACTGTCTGCTCCCTTCCTCTGACTCCATGCATGCTCTTCCAGGAAGTCCTGACAGGAGTCCCAGTGGCACTGAACCTACCTACCATAAAGCACTGAGCCCTGACCACACTCCAAGAAGTTCCCTCTTGAGCCTAACAGATGATCTGGGTAGTATCTTTAGTGACCAGGAAATGAAGAGCCATGGCACTAAGAAAATTACAAGGCCAGGGAAGAGTTCAGTCTCATTTATGTCTATTCCAGACCCTAAACTCAAGGTTGTTTTATTTTTCAGTCTCTTGAGTATCTGAGGTCACTTCTGGGCCTCATGGTGGTCCTGTGTTCACGAGACCATGCAGGTCAATGATTGGGTCTGGCAATATGGCACTGCATGAACCCAATGGTGCTGGCTACCTTCATGTGGCAGTGCCGTGGGTGGTGGAGCACGTGCTGCCAGGGATTGAACCTGGGTTCTTGTACTGGCCAGGTATGTGCCCCTGACCCCTGACTCACCTCCTGGGTTCCAGTTTTGTTTCTTGTTGTTTCAGTCTTTATTTCCCACAGTTTCATTGAAAAAACAGATTGGGTCAAAGGGTGACAGAACAGGGAGTAAAGCTTTTGGTTAAGCATGAGATTAACCCTAGTTTGATCTCTAGCACTGCATAGGGTTTCCTAGACACAACTAGGAGTGATCTCTGAGCATAGAGCCAGAAGTAAGACCAGAGAACCTCTGAGTCAACACTCCCCAACCCCTACACACACACAAAGGGTGGGTTTTTCAGGGCTGGAGTGGTAGTACCAGCAGTAGGGAATTTGCCTTGCATATGCTGACCTAGGATGGACCGCCGTTCAATCCCCTGGCATTCATATGGTACCCCAAGCCAGGAGCGATTTCTGAGCACATAGCCAGGAGTAACCCCTGAGCATCACTGGGTATGGCCCCCCCCCAAAAAAAAGAATGGATTTTTATCTGCTTGGGACCACTCCCAATGAGGCTTAGGAGCTACTCCTGGTTTCAGTACATGAGGGTTTGTGACTCTTGGGGGGTTATGTGGAACAAAAGATTCAACTCAAGCCTCCTACATGCAAGATAGCTTAACTAGCTATCTTTTCTGTCCCAGAAGTGGTTGCTATTTTTGTTTTTTTTGAAGCCTAATATGAATTTATCTTCCTTTCCTCTCCTTAAATTTTTGGGCCATGCCAAGCAGAGCTCAGAACTTACTCCTGGCTCTGCACTCAGATTCATTCATGTAGGGCTTGAGGTTCTATATGTGGTGCCAAGAACTGAGCCTGGGCTGGCCACATGAAGGCAAGCAAGCGCCTTATCCACTGTGATCACTCTCTCTGGGCTACAGTTTTTTTGTTTGTTTGTTTTTGGGCCACACCCAGCAGTGCTCAGGGGTTACTCCTGGCTGTCTGTTCAGAAATAGCTCCTGGCAGGCACGGGGGACCATATGGGACACGGGGATTCGAACCAACCACCTTTGGCTGCTTGCAAGGCAAAAGCCGCTGTGCTATCTCTCCGGTCTGCTATAATTTTTTTGTTTTTCTTCTTTTGGACCACACCCAGTGATACTCAGGTGTTACTCCTGGCTACATGCTCAGATAATCGCTCCTGGCTTGGGGGACCATATGGGATGCTGGGAGATTGAACCGTGGTCCATCCTGGGTCAGTCGAGTGCAAGGCCAACACCCTAGCTGTGCTATCGCTCTGCCCCTTTGAGCTACAATTTTAATTCCTTTTGACATTGTAGTGTTCATGAGCAGGGAAATGACTTCTTTTATTTTCACTCTAACTGTTGATTTTTGGGCCTATGATGTGAAACAAGAGCTTTCCAGGAGCATTGCCACAACCCAGGAGTTTTCACTAGTAGATAACTGCTAGAATTGAATTTATGGGTTGCATGGAATCATTCTCATTTAAGAACCACCTTAACAATGATGGGTGTTCCCTAGAGACCCTGGACACAAGATTCCTTCTCAGAATGGCACCCTGTCTGTAAATCTGGAACGTTTCCTCAACTTCCCTTTCCTATGACTTCCTTGAGTCCTGTTCATTTAAGGAAATGCACTCAGGGCTAAGCACAAGCCTACAAACATCTATGGGAGAGATTTTATCTTTTGGGGACACACTCAGTGGTGTTTGAGCTTGATGTTTGCACTCATTCTCCGAAGTGATTGGAAGATCAGGTAATGCTGAGGATTGCATCCAAGGCTTCCACATGCACCATACTCAGGCCCTTAACCATCTTCCTAGCCTGAAACACAAACCAGAATTCAAACCTTTACATTTGCTTGGAAATGGCTGGAATGTCACTGCATTTTTAATGTGAATGTTGCACACTGGGCCTGTGGAAAGAAATAAGGTAGAGAGGCAAGTGGGATGGCTGCCAGCTTGGAACATTCCAAATTGTGGTCATGTTAAGGTGAACTCAAGTACTGGACAGTGGCAGCCATTTCCCCCCAGTTTGTGTGTATGTAAAATCCATCTCCTTCTGGTTAGGGAATAAGTCCCAGGCCTTTTCCTTTGAGAACTCAGTCAGTCTTCCAGAAAGTTCCTAGACTACTAGTTATCTTCTCTCTTTCATGAGACTTGACCTAGCAATCTATGCTAAGAGAGATGCAGATCACAGATGTCAGAACTCCCTAAAAGATATTTGCAGCTTCTTCTTGGTGAACCTGTTGTTCAGGGCTACCTCCTAGGACCTGTGGCATTAAACCTGATGAAGGCAGCACTTCTTGCCGCTGTGGAAAGAGGGTCTGAGATCCTTCCAACCAGGAGAATCCTCCCTTTACATTCATGCTTCTGTGACTTGACTGTTGAAGGATGCCCTGAAACCTCCAGGAAGCATCTCATCAGCCTCTGCTCTGGGCCAATGAAGTCATTGATCTCTGGAAGCTGTACCAGACTGTCAAGACACAATCAGGGTGGTGAATTGGAGTATTGATTTCCTGTCTGGGCAGGGGATCATTCAATGGGCTGCAAGAGGGAACACTGAAGAGCCCTCTCCATCATCATTTGTTGTCCTGTTGATGACTCTTTTCCCCCTTTAGTTTCTCATTTCAACACTGAGAGCTTTACTGTTTTGTGCCTGCTTCATAGGCGCTGGCATTCTAGTTATTGCATTTGCAGTTGTTCTAATGATTATGTTTCCCCCAGCAATTACCTCAGCCTCCCTCCTAATTTCTTTCCTAGAAATTTGGTCCTAGGGCTAGAAAGCAAACAACGTGTTTTCTGTTTTCCTGTGGAGGGAAATAGCATCTGAGCTGTTCACCCCAGCTTCATTCTGTCAACCTCTAGGAATTTTTTCTATGCATTAGATATAATTTTTCAGGTGACATGAGTGATGGAGGCATTTGAGAAGGCATTGAGGCACGGAGAAGGGGGTGGAGTAAAAAAATGAAGGCATGGCATTGAAGACCTGATTCAGACCTCCTTTCCTAATGGATAACCCCTGGGTTGCTTTTTCCATGCAGTTCATGTATATAGTTTGGGATGTATGGTCTCTACATAGTCACAGCTGCTGTTTCTGGAGGCATCATAGGGTCCTGCTGAGAGTCCTAGGTGAGTAGAGAGGATGAAGGACTTCAAGGGCACAGGATCAGGAGCAGAACCCACCCATATTGTCTTGAAAGCTAGAACTTTCAGTTCTTAGGAGTTCTTACCTCCTTCGTTCATTCAGTGAACTATAATGCTCTCTGCATATCGTTAAACATTTTTTTTTTGGTTTTTGGGCCACACCCGGTGATGCTCAGGGGTTCCTCTTGGTTATGTGCTTAGAAGTCACTCCTGTCTTGGGGGACCATATGGGAAACCGGGGGATCGAACCACGGTCCATCCTAGGCTAGCGCAGGCAAGGCAGGCACCTTACCTCCAGCACCACCGCCCGGTCCCTATATCGTTAAAATTTATCACCTACTATTTTTCTTACTCCCTCATTAGGTAAAAATGCACACCATTGTCTTTTTCCTATGAAATGACTATTCCAGTCTCCAAAGTCAACTCTGAAGCCAACTGTTCACTTTTAAATGTCATGCTACCTGTGGTCCAATAGCTTTGCAAGCAGTGCATGATTTCTTTGTCATCCAATCATATGACAAAGTCCTTCCCTCTTGCTCAATCTTGAAAGCATACACTCTACTCATCCAATCATGAGAGAGAGTCTGTCCCAACTGCCCAATCATATGAAAGCATACATCCAACATCAAACTCCCTATTGAAAGCGTGGGCCCCACACTGCTGCTAGGCTGTGTTGTACTTTGGTGCAGAGAGAGCTTAGTATCTTCTCGAGAATTATCGCCCCATTTAGCAGACTGAGATTTTAGCTCTTTACTCATTTTTCTGTTGCTTTGATGTAATTTTATTTTATTACTTATTTATTTGGATCATCCTGGTTGTACTTGGGATCGCCAGGGTCACACCCTGGCAGTGCTGGGTGGGAGTGAATATCAAATTGGGACTTCACAGTGTACGACAGGCACTTCTTTTGAGTCTTCTTCTTTTGATTTTTTTCCCTTTTTCTTAACATGTTATGAGTCCCTGAATTTATTCTTCACTTCTTTTTGCCTTCCTGGTTGTTACCCCACTTTCTCTTCAGTGGTGGTTCTTCCCAGGAAGGGGATACCCCTGAACCTACTCTTCTCTCACTCCAGACTAGTGTGGGGGTCTTCTCACTTTCAAGTGTGGTGCAACATTCTTTCCCCTAATAACTACACATCTTCCTAGGTTAACATAGAAAGCAGTTTCTAGCTGTCCTCTGGGAGGGCACTTGGGATGTCAGAATAGGTGCCTGAACCCCTCACTCTTTTTTTTTTTTTGGTTTTTGGGCCACACCCAGTGACGCTCAGGGGTTCCTCCTGGCTATGCGCTCAGAAGTCGCTCCTGGCTTGGGGGACCATATGGGACACCGGGGGATCGAACTGAGGTCCATCCTAGGCTAGTGCAGGCAAGGCAGTCACCTTACCTCCAGCGCTACAGCCCGGCCCCTGTACCAATCACACTTACCACATAAGCCACCCCACTAAGCAACTACAGTTATCAGCAGAGCCTGCAGGCACCTTACCTCCAGCGCCACTGCCCGGCCCTGAACCCCTCACTCTTAGCATCCCCTATCTTGATGGACCAAAAGCAGAAAACAATACTTTCTTCACTGCAACTTAGCAAGCAGTTTTTCATCGTCAGGCAATGATTTGCTGGCTTGTTGGTGCCCTACTTAGAAGCACTTTGCTGTATGGGGATCATAGTACACACAGTTCTGATTGATCTGCGGTCTCTCAGTAATGTATGTAAAGCACCAAATTAATACACAGAGCCTCTCCTGGAAGCACTTGGGGAAACAAGTTAAAAAAAAAGATGAAGTATTCTGTGGCTTTAACCAGCTTGGACCAGCTCTTCTCTTCAGACCAACTTAAAAGAAGTATCTAGTTTCTGTGGTACAGGGAGGGCATTTCTCAGGTTGGTTAGGACAGGATAGCAGAACAGAGAGCTCAGTCTGTGGGTTGGGGCAAAGAGAAAGAGTGACTGAGCAAGATGGGGGATATTAGACATTTATGAAGATTGGAATACTGCCAACTGGATGGGAATTGAGAGGGTGAGGTGATATTTATCTAGAACAGCATGATGCTATTTTCTTTTTAGTAGTTATCCCACTAGCTGCTTCTGGTGAAATTTTGGGACTATATCAATGTACTTAGCAGTAGTGGAAGCCATACAGTACCAAATCCAGGTATAGAATCTTCTAGGCACAGAACGAATTCATGTACCATCTCTGTGGCCCTTGTGAAATTAATAGACATTTGCAGAGATCTCTTTGTGTATCTAGCCATGGCACATGGAACCTTAACAAGCCAAGATGGTATCGGTGTGGCAGTCAGAGGGGGCACTGGGGCAAAAGGTCACAGACCACCTGCCCCAGTTCGCACATCCTCTATGCCTCCCTGAAGCATGTTTGTATCTTCTCTCTGGAGGCTGGGCACAGAAGGCAAGCAGATGACCAGGGTTGCTGGAAGAAGGTTCTGGACAAAGGGCAGAACCCTGGATGGAAAGGATGTGGAGAGCAGGAGATAGAGGCAAAGAGGAATGAGCATGGACAGGCTGGGAAACCAGTAGGATGCTGGGGGCAAATGGGCAGCAGTGGAGAGGTGAGAGGGGTTGAGGAGCGGGGATCCCCTTGGGTTTGGTGGGAAAGGGGCCAGGAGGGAGCAGGGCAGTGGAGGAGTTAAGTGCTGTTGGAGGAGGCTCAGGGAGGAAATCAGTGTTTATTCTAGAATCTTATTTTCCTGTGTCTCCACATCCAGGTTGCAGAGTAGCTTTGGGGGCTTTTATTTGCATTTTGAGACTTGGATTTGGGTTGATTTGGGTGAGAGAGAGGGGAACACTTACTAGGTGAGAAGAAAGATATTTGGACAGAACTGGAGGCATCTGCCTGGCAGGGGTGCTTGTTCTGGTGTGTGGGAGGGAGATGCCAGCATCCTCCTATATAATTCTGAGTCTTAGGTAACCTTAAGGCCACTAGTCATGACCCAGGCAGTGTCTTTCCTCTTAGGCTGATCCCTTGTCCTCTCCCATCCATCCACACTGCCAGTGACAAATTGTGATTCTCCTTTTCTGTCAACCTTTCAACCTAGAAGTGGGCATTTCAGGGTGAGAGGCACTGAGATACACCCAGGGGGTGTCCTGGAGGCATCACAGGTCTGAGAATACAGATGGAGACCTCCAAGGATTTGAAGGAATGAGGTCAGTACAGGAGGGCAGGGACAACACAAACACCCAATTGGTGGTGGGGACAAAGCCAAGGACACCTGTAGATGGTCATTTGGACAGGGTGGGAGGTATGGCTATGGTGCTATGCATGGAGCCAATGCCCAGTCACTCTAATTCATCCCTCTCTGATTTTCTGCAGGACACCATGTCGTTTGAGGGCGCTCGCCTGAGCATGCGAAACCGCAGGAATGGGACCATGGACAGCACCCGTACCCTCTACTCCAGCACTTCTCGCAGCACCGATGTGTCCTATAGTGACAGTGTGAGTGTCTGTTTGCCCAGCCACTACCCTAAAGGGTTTCACTTGGAGCATTTCTGTCCAGTCCACAGGGACAGGACAGTGAAGAAGGTGCTGGTCTACATACAATGACCCAGGTTTGATCACTGGCACCACATAGGAGTGACTGAAGGAATACTGGCTGAGCAAAGAGCCAGGAGTGAGTCCTGAAAACAGAGTTGGGAATGATCCCTGAGCACAGAGCAAGGACTGATACCTGAGCATGGCCCCAAAACTAACACCTAAAAAGTAATAAGTGAATAAAGAGAAGCAGGATCGTCCCTATGTGGTTCTCACATTCTTCTGTTAGAGATGAACCTTGTGAGTGGGGGCACACAGCTGTCACTTCTGTGTCATTCACGCCTGTGTCACAGTTTAGAGCATAGTGCTCTTGGTTCTGGTCCTGCCAGAAATGAGTTCTATTTTTTTAACTTTATTTATTTATTGGTTAGTTTTTGGGCCACACTCAGTGGTGCTCAGGGGTTACTCCTACCTCTTCACTCAGAAATTGCCCTTGGTAGGCTGGGGACCATTTGGGAATCATACTGGGTCCCTCCTGGGTTGGCTGCATGCAAGGCAAATACCCTAACACTATGCTGTCTCTCGGCCC
>PVKC010021717.1:0-18034 GCA_004027635.1 Crocidura indochinensis
GAAAGACATTCTTGAAATAACAATAATTTTCAGACACAAAAGAGAAAAGAGCTGGAAGTTCCAGCTCACCTCATGAAGCTCACCACAAGTAGTGATGAGTTTAGTTAGAGAAATAACTACATTTTGAACTGTCCTAATAATGAGAATATATGAGGGAAATGGAGAGCCTGTCCAGAGTACAGGCGGGGGGTGGGTGGGACAAGGGAGATCTGGGACAATGGTGATGGGAATGTTGCACTGGTGATGGGTGGTGTTCTTTACATGACTGAAACCCAAACACAATTATGTATGTAATTAAGGTGTTAAAATAAAAAAATTATAAAAAAAAGAAAGTAATTTGCAAAGACATACTCATGAATGAGAACTGTTGCAAGCATCTATGTCATGAGAATTTTTTCTCCAAAGATATCCATGGACAGAAACATTAGAACATATTAGCAGGCATGATCAAATAGAAAATAAATTTTTAGAATATATTTAATACATTATGAGATCTGTAATAAGATTCTAACAGACGAGAGCACTGAAACATGAATCTATGCAACCAACCTATTTCTGCAAAGACCACCTTCAAGTTAAGACCCTAAAACCTTCTTATAGTGAGCACATTAGTGGGAGTCCCACGGTTTCCAAACACAATCTACAGCAGTTGCTTGGGTAAAAGCATTAGATCATTACAGACTTCTATAAAGGACTGTTAGTTGAACACTTGTTATAATCTAAGCAGCTGCACTAAGCTATTTTTCTTAAGAAATGGAGGTAGAGAGAAGGGCATGTGATATTAAAGGAGTGGAGGAACAACAGTTGAACTAATTGTACAAGACACTGACATATTGATTAAGGATTTAGTAAGGATTTGGTACTCATCATTGATCTTCCCTTTCTGCTCCTGAGGCAGAACACGGTTCCTGCTGCCCTGCTGCAGTTGTTGGTTATGTGTGTCTCTATACCTGAACTCTTGATGTATATATATATATATATATATATATATATATATATATATATATATATATATATATATATATATATATATAACTGCTCAGACTCCTCCATGGAAAGAGGATGCAGAGAGCTCTGTGTGCCAGTCTGGGAAATGTGTGCAGCAGCAGACGTGGGCCTTCACATAGCACTGCTAAAAACGAGCAGGGTCAATTTGTGGCTATTACTGTGCTAAACAAATTACTGACAATAACAGTCTTCATGCATACCCTCTGTCATGATCTTGTTTGCTCCCCCTAAGAAGGACAGTTTGCATTAAATATTAATTATAAAAGTCGTTGGGTGGTGCATGGATGGATGGTGATGCCTTTCCTTTCTTGGTTTAGTCCAGTGCCTGCAGCACTCAGATTCAGGAGATATCCAGCTTTATTTCAAGGCCTTAACTGCCATGCACAAACCTCACATGGCTTCTAAGCTAAACAGACTCTCTGCAGCCAACCTGTGTCTCTTCTCTACCTGCTGCATCTGCTTTGCTGAGCCCTTGTCATCCCTCCTTCGACCACTCTAATATACCAACCACAGACCCCACCCAGCTGTGGCCTGGTCTGACTATCAGGTAAGATTAGCATTTGACTTTGGGGAGGGTTAACATCTTCCCCCTTCTTAAAAAACAAAAAAGGAAAGGTTATCTTTTGTTTTCCTGACTTCTGCCTGCAAAAGGCAGGAAGCACAATATTTCTCCAAAGCAACAAAGTTTAAAGTGTATAATTAAAATATCTGCCTTTTCCAAAAACAGAAAATTTCTGCAAAATACACCTGTAGTTTAGAATTCTTCATGCTATTTAACCAAGAACTTTTATATTGGAACATTCTTAGTTCCTTTCATTAACTTCCCTAAACAAAATTACAAGAATATTTATATAGAAAATACAGTTTGAAAACAGACTACTTCATTAAGAGACACCATAAACCATTATGCAATTGGAAATATTAACTAGGAAAACTATATAACACATTTAAACCAGCAAAACAATGACGCAGCTAGGATTAAGAAATAACCTGAAACAGTTCAAATGCAGAAGGTTTTAAAAGTCAGCTTTCAGTTGGGCTTCGCTGACTTCTATTTTCTCTCCTATTTCTTCTTTTTTCCATCACCATCACCGTTGTTGTCCAGTCGCTGATAAATTGTGATAACTCCCCAGGGTACCTTGGCTTGCCACTTGGATTTAGCTTCGCAGAACCCCTGTTCCTGGAGCCAAGAGCATCATTCCACCTGCCTGGTTGGGATCTCCCCTGCCATTGCTGTTGCCTCTCTACACCTTGGGGCAGCTCCTATTGGAGTGCAGTACCTGTCTGTAGGGAGGCAGCTCTCCATCACTGTGGCCCTGCATCTGGGAGTTTAAAGCAACCAAGGTCATCTGAGCCTGAAAGTCTATTATTTCCAAAGCCAGAATTGTGTTGAGGGCTAAAATTCCGTCATTCAGATGATAGTTCAGCATTAATAAAGTCCTTTTTCTCGTCTTTTTTTCTAATCAGTGACCTCTATAAGTTTCTGCAAATTGGGAGGCCGAGGTCCTCAGAAAAAGCACTTTTTTTGGTAGAAGAAAATTCGGTTGCTTGAGCCTTTCAGCTATCCCATTTTCAGATCTGGCCACGCTGTCACCAGAAAGGGTCTCTGCCATTTTTAGATCAGACAGCATGTGGTCCAACATTTTGGACTCTCCATTCTCACTCTAATCGAAAAAAGCCAAAAAAAAAAACCCAAAAAACAAACAAACAAACAAAAAAACCCACAAGACGAGAAATCTCACCATCATCGCTGAGTTCTTCTAAGGTCCAGAGTTAAAGGCCCTGTATACAACAGACAGTGACAAGACATTGAGGATTCTAGCACTTTTCTAAAGGCAGCCACTGGCTATTGTGTGAGTGTTTATAAATTGCAACCTCTTTCCCCAGGAACTCTCCAGGACCCAACCTTCTTCTTCCACTCCATCAGTGCCAACATCATCTCCGCCTTTATTTTTGGGAAACGTTTCTCTTACCAAGACCCTGAATTCCTTCGACTCTTGGAATTATTATTTGAAACATTTGCCCTCATGAGCTACGTCTCTAAGGTCAGAAAAGGGGAAGCTAATGTGGATAAGGTTGACAGCCAGGGTGGAGATGGTGATGATCTATTTTAGGGTGTAGCAATTCTGATTTGAATAGAGGTGAACACCAGGTATAGACTAAATATAGAAACCAGAGGAAAGGGTTGGTAGATAGATTGAAGACAAGAAAAAGAAGGGAGTTTGTGTGTCATGCAGAAATAATCAGAGACAGATTCAGGAATGATTAGGAAAAACACAGGTAGATTCAGTAATGAAGACTTTAAATTGAAGAAAGGACAATAATGCTAAGGCAGAGACAATGGGTTCTATAGAGACCATTGAGGAGAAAGGTTTCAAGAAGTACATTTTCAGACTCTCCTTTTCCAAATTCTCCCAAATCGTTGCTTGTGCCCATTCTTTAGAAGAAATTAAAGATCAATGAGTACAAAAATCTGTATTTTTAGAGAATCCACACCTTTTGGTACTTAGCACATACTCTTGGCTCTGTAATCAGAAATCAATCTTCTTGGGATTGGGGGAATTATATGGGGTGATGAGGATTGAACCTGGTGCAAGGGAAAGTCCTTATACACTATACTATGACTCCGTCCCAGGAGCTTCATTTTTTAAATCTATGCTTATCTCTTTGATTATCTCGTCAGTTCTCCCTTAGTAACCCTATATTATGATGAATCCATGTGTCACACTCAAGCAAAGTCTACAATATGACATTTATCATCAGACAAAACAATAGAAACCCAAAGTTAAATAAGTAAAAGTGGCTGTGCTATCTGCATGAGTATCACATGATCATTGCTGGAAATGCAGAGAGACAGGAAAATGTAGAGAAACGCAGTAATAGAGACAAAGAGGCATTGACAGTTAATAGAAGTTTGAGCAAAATAGATAATGTGGCCAGGATAATACTGCAGAGAGATTAGCAGAGCTGAGACACAGAATAAGAAAGATGGAATGAAAAGTGATGGAAAGGCCTCCAAACTTTGCATTGTTCTTCACTTCACCAATGAAAGATATGAACTTTCCACCACTCCCAATTCCACTTTGGAAAACCATGAGCGTAGTATTAAAAAGGAGGAAGAGAAAAAGTCAAGAAGGAGAAAGTATCAGTTTAAAAAAAAAACAAAGATAAGAGACAAAATAAAGTTATAGGTCCTGGAGTGATGTTGGGGACCAGTATTTCCTCATTGGTGCCTTTTAGTGTGACTATGTAGTTCAGACACAGGAGGCTCCGGAGTTTCTCTCTCACCCACAGGTGCATGGGCTCTTCCCTGGCTTACTGAAGTACTTCCCTGGCTCACACAGACGGTTCACCAATAATGTGCTTGAAATTCTTGCCTTTATCAGTCGCAGTGTGGAGAAGCACTGTGAGACTCTGGACAGCACTGCTCCCAAGGACTTTATTGACACCTATCTGATCCAAATGGACAAAGTGGGGCTTGGGAGATACTTAGTCGGGGAGGGAGTTAAAGATGGCTGTGTGATAAGGGAAGAAAAACAAGTACTAGGAGAAGGGCAGGGAGGGAAGAGTATAGGATGAGGGGAGGAGATTTGGAAAAAATGCAATGTGTTAGAATATTAAATATTAGGGAAAAGAGATAGAGAAACCAAGAGAGCTACATTTGCTCATTGAAGATCTAGGGGTTAATTTGAGATAACAGGAAACATAAGAAATCCAGAAAATTTGCATGTGTTCTGAAGTTTCTTGTTCATGACTTGAATTCTTTCTTTGTGTAAAGGAAAAGTCTGACCCCAATACCAATAATTTCCATCAGAAGAACCTGCTCATGACTGCATTCTCACTCTTCTTTGCTGGCACAGAGACCACAAGCACCACACTTCGAGGTGGAATCCTGCTCATGCTCAAGTATCCCCATATCGCAGGTAGGAAGAATGGGGCCTATTGAGATAAGGGTTTCTGTCCTCTTTGTGAACAGCATATGACTAGATTCTGTCCAAAGAAAATGTGACATGTGGCCCTCACAGAGAAGCACTGAAGGGTCAGCATGCTCCAAATCCAGTGAAGAAACTAAGTTGATGGATAAACAAATATTCCCTTGACATTTTTGTCCAATTTTTCATCACTTAAATATCTAATCACTCCTTAGTGTTTTCTTTATTTTCACTTGTCCTTATCCCTTTATAAACCCACCCATTTATTTATCTAGATTCTCATTTATTTGTTGATTATTTTTATTATTATGCACCTAGATTCTCTTATCCATGTTTTATTCAGACATTTCTTTTATTTAGCTGATAGGATTTATCTATTAATGTCTCTTTATCTAGTATCTAATATTGTTTATACCTATTATCTAATATATTTATTTATTAATATTTAATAATATTAAATAAATATATAATGAAGTCAATGAGCAACCTGTCATTGATTCATTGCTAATTAACTTACACATGCATATATCTCTTGTATGAACTAATTTTTAATTACTCTATTAATTGTACTTTGCATTATTATTAACCCATCATTCCATCATTTATTTTTTATTTAAAAATATGAAATGCTTTATGAATTTGCATGCAATTGCACAGAAGATATGCTAATGCCAAAGCATGCACTCATTCCATAATATCTGAATTTAATTTTAATTATTTTATTATTCCCATGATTTTATATTTGATGTTAAAATTTTGATTCTTTCATTTTTATTAATATTATGTTACCTTCTTTCATGTATTAATTATTCATATGTATATCAAGCATGTAACTTATTGATTTTTCTTAGATTAAAAATTCCCTAATTAATTTGTTCAATCACTCATACTATAATTAATCTAGCTATACTCTTTCATAAAATTTGTTTGATTGACTGTAATCTGTTGAGATTTGGGGCTATTAATTCATTTAGTTAGGATTCCACCAATGGTATTCAATGATCACTCCAAACTCTATGGTCAAGGATCTTTACTATGGAATGATGTGGTGTCAGATTTTGCAGATGGTTCTTCTGCATGAAAAACATGTGATCAGTCTTTTGATGATCTCTCTGCCATTATTTATTAATTAGTGACATCTTACTTAATATATCCATTAAATGCATGCAGTGTTGATGATCATACTTTTCCTCTTTCCATTAATTGGTTGATGTAGTCCTTTATTTTTCTAGCTATTTGTTGTATTTTATAGGGTTCTTTCACTATTAAATCTTTGTGAAACAGCTCAATAATTTATTTATAACACATAATATATATTCCTGTTATAAACAGAGGGAAATTTTGCTTGGTTGTTTGTATCAAATACTCAATCTGAAATTCTATGCAAGTCGTGTGGACTACTTGATATGTACATGTGCTTGCCTATGCACATGGAAAAAAATGCATATTATTCATTTCATTTTAAAGAAAACGAGAATACATTTTGCTTTTATTGTTCTCCCATGTCCACCAGCATTGGTTATAGACACAAATGTTGTGATGCGATATTTCCTCCGGGATTCCTGGTTCATTTTCCATTAGGTAAGAAAGTAGTTTTCTTGATAAATGTTTCTTTGAATGTAGCTCACAGTTCCCCTTTTCTCTACAGAGAGAGTTCAAAAAGAGATTGACCAAGTGATTGGCTCACATGCTCCCACCCTCAAAGATGGAACCAACATGCCATACACAGATGCAGTCATCCATGAGATCCAGAGATTTTGGGATATCGCCCCTATTGGTGTGCCTCATTCTGTCACCAAGAACACACACTTTCGAGGCTACTTGATTCCAAAGGTGAGGACAACCTGGGTCCTCAGTGCCTTCTCCGGGTTTCTCCTAATCTCCTAGTGGAAGCACTTATGGTTCTATCACTTGGGTGCCTCTGCATTCCACCTGTGGATGATAGAGGAACCATCAACTACTTATGATCTTGTGATCTTTCCTAAGGGCACTGAAGTATTTCCCATCCTAAACACTGCTCACTATGACCCACATTACTTCAAGAACCCAGAAATCTTCAACCCTGAGCATTTTCTAGATGCCAATGGGGCACTGAAGAAGAGTGATGCTTTCATGCCCTTTTCAATAGGTAAGATGTGTCATTCTCTGACACCCAGGGGCCAGGGCACTTAATCATCTGGAGCTTTTCTAGTACGAATCTTTTCTGGGTTCAGAACTCAGAAGCTTTCAGTTATCACTGTCCTGATGTGTCATTTTCACTTCAATCTCAGAGTCTATAGACATGTGTTGTATTTGATCTTGTATACACCTCAGCAAAACTTCATTTTATTTTCAGTTCCAGTATAGTAATGAGGACTGAAGGTATATTGAAAAATCAACCTGAGTTTCAGACTCCTTTCTAGGAGATTCTAACCAAAATTGCTCACCAAATTTATTATATAGTGTCAAAACATAATTTCATTGTTAAATGATTGTTTTCAGTTTCTTAGTCTTCTTGGCACATTAGAGTTCTCAGAGACACATTTATTGAGTAATGAAACTCTATTGTTGTATGTGATCTATGGATTCAGTGGTGTAAAGTTGCTTGCAGGATGGATTCCTGAGCTACAGAATGCATGAGTGGGCTTTGAAAGCCACTGGAGGACTGTTGTATGCAGAAAGAATAGCAAAGACAAAGGTTGAAGTTGATTTTTGCATGGTGCATTAGCAAAAATCCTGGGTGAATGAAGATCTTCTGTAGAATTTCAACATGTATGGTCTTATCTACATTTCCACTGTGAGTCCATGAAGATAAAACCCTAAGCAGATGTACAGGCATCTCATTAACTAGGAGAAAGTAGTCATTAATTAGTCCCAAAGTTTGATTTCTATTAATTTGTCACCAAGGGTCTTTAATGTATACAGTCAGCAGTACCAGTACTTTGGCTGCCTCCCTCATTTCATCTTGAATGGAAATGAGGACCAGGAGAGCTGGTCATCAACACTATTTCTTCTTTACAATTGTGACAGTGATGTAGGTTAATAAGGACATTCAGAGGAAGTGCAAATTGCAGCTTCACAGAGATAGATGGAGAGTGACAGGGAGATAGAGAAGACCATCAGTAGACTTACTCATACATATGTATATATATAGGATGTTAATATCTGTAGAGACTGAGATAGTAATAGACAGAGCAACTTATGAGAAGCTTAACTAGCTTGAGACAAGTAGACAAATTAATATCATAGGCAAAAAACTGTATGACAATAAATATAAGCAGAAAAACAAATGAGGCTTATAGTCAGTAGAAAGATCAAACATGAAAAATATGTTAGAGCAGCAAAGAAAACTGAAAGTGACGCAGGAAAAGTCCAGGAATGGGGAAGATTATCAGGAAGAGATAAGCTGATCTGTAATGAACTGGATTGCATAACATCTGGTAAAGATACTTGCCTGGGAAGTTGTGTGAATGAATCTAAGCTCATGTCTCTGAACATTTGATTCAACAGCAAAAGACTTTAGTGTCTAAGCCTCTAGAATTTTAGAAACATACTGAAATCTTTTGTAAGTTCTTTCCCAGGTCAGCAACTGCTGATTATAGAGCAAATGTCCTGAAATGTGCATTTCAACTCACTGTGGGAGGTTCTTGCCACCTTGAAGAATTTGATGGCAACCTTAGTCTCCCACCACCATTTTCTATACCTTATGGGTTTTTACCATTGTTTTATATGGTGCTGAGACTGGAATCAGTATTCAACCCTGATACAAAAGGTACAGTCTGAGACATGTTGTCTCCCTTTAAAGGATGAGCACACACTGGTGCTAGACTGACAGCCTTTGCCTTGCATGCCGCTGACCCAGGATAGACCTGGGTTTAATCCCCAGCATCCTATATAGTCCCCTGATTCTGCCAGAGAGATTTCTGCTCAAGAGCCAGGAGTAACCTCTGAACACCACTGGGTATGGCCCCAAAATGAAAGAAAAGGATAAGTACACAACAATGATACTTCTGGATCCTTCAATTAGGCTGCTGTTATTCTAGGAGCTGTTTTAAATATTCACCATTTTAATCTCACAATAGGCGATTTTTCCATCAGAGAGGAAAGGCACTCAATAGAAATAGAAACACATCAGCCGATATGGGAGGTTGGGCACAAAATGTCCAACCTAATGTGGGTTTGCATACTGGGAATTCCACCAAAAGTTACAAATGCCTTCTAAAAATATGTGGTAAAGACACCGAGAGATTTCAGTTGAGATTAGAGATTAAGGTCCTCCCAACAGCACATCTGGAATTCCATCTAGAGTTTAACGTCAGATGTATCTTTTGCAATGAACCCAGAAGTCTCTGCTTTCAAATGAGACATGTTATTTTATATGTGAGCCCTCCTCCCCAAAGTCACGCCCTGTCCAGTGACTCTCTGTATCCACAGGAAAGCGCGTGTGTATTGGAGAAGACATGGCCCGCTCAGAGTTATTCCTCTTCTTTACCACCATCCTGCAAAACTTCACCTTGGCTACCAACATTACCCCTGAAGACATTGACCTCACTCCCATAGAGTGTGGAGCGATCAAACTGCCCCCCAAATACAAGATCAGATTCATGCCACGACATGGAGTTTGACAGAAAAACTAAAAGAACCCTGCTGTTCATCATTAAAAGCGCCATCTCTGTAGATCTCTGTAGCAAGTGGCCCCTTGCCTCTCTCCTTCCTCAAAAAGACTTACTGTAAACTTTTATCTTCTTTCTTCCTTGCGGCCACCTCCACAAGGAAATTCATCTTGCAGCCTCACCTCTATCACAACTCTGCCCTTGTGGAGCTCATTGGGATCACAAATTTATCTAAAATTGGTTCCAAGATACAAATCTCAGTGATTCTTCATAATACTTGTATGTGGGTCAGAGGAAAGAATGGAATTCAGAACTTTAGTCCTGCAGGGCAGTGCTCTACATTGATGGGAATTAATTTGCTGTAACATTGATGGGAATTAATTTGCTGTAAGTAACATTGATGGGAATTAATTTGCTGTAAGTCAGAGGTTAAGTCACTGGAATAAAATGAAGGAGTCAATTTAACTGAAACCCTTTGTTGGATGAGTAAGAGGCAAATCATTTCTTTTTATTTATTGGTTAGAAAACTATATTTTTACTTGTTATATAACTCTCTGCTTAATTGACACAGTTTTAATCTCTGCCCATTCCTTCACTAAACCTATGGTCCATTTCTACTGTCTCCTTTCCACATTGAATTTGAAGGACAATAATGAACATATTGCATCTTCCTGGATAAACAATATGCAATCACTCTCTTACATTCAACTGTATAGTAACTATAATTCAATAAAAACATATTCCTCCCTTGTTGTGTGCCCTATGTCAATGTTTGGGGATGGTATTAGCATTCACACCCTTCGTTTTAGCGGATTTGTTCCCATGTCACATTATCTGTACATACTATAAAGAACTATTTAGTTGGCTCTGATAAATTTTCTATTTATTTGTTGTAGCTCCCTTAAAGCTTTCTGGCAGTTTAATTGAAAGTTGATTAATTGGGGCCTGGGAGATAGCATGGAGGTAAGGCGTTTGACTTTCATGCAATAGGTCATCGGTTCGAATCCCGGTGCCCCATATGGTTCCCCGTGCCTGCCAGGAGCAATTTCTGAGCATGGAGCCAGGAGTAACCCCTGAGCGCTGCCGGGTGTGACCTCCCCCCAAAAAAGAAAGTTGATTAATTGTTTCTAATGTTCAAATAATAATCCAAAAGAACTTCAAATGCACAGTTTTAAATAGAAGACTAGTGTTGGAGGACAAAACGCAATGACTCTGAGAAAATGTAAATCTTCTTTAATGTAGATAGCTTGGTATTGGGATTGGAGATTCACAAAAGATAGAACAATCTAAATTGAGTCATGAATACAGGCATCTGAGCTTTGTTGTAGATGAAATTTTATTTCATAGGTGAAAGAATATTTGTAGCAAATATTGTTGACATAATGTTACTTTAGCCAAAAGAGATCGGATCATACTCATCTTCATAAATAAACTCATGCTTATGGATGTACAATTCCATCAGGCAAATGCATATCCTCTTCCACAGGTGAATCATAGTGAGTTAGGAAGAGTTCATCCAAAGAAAAGAGACAAAGAAACACTCTAGCTAGATTAATTTTGTGCTCACAGCTCTTTAAATAATCAAATCATGCAAGCATAGATGCAGGTGCCAGGATGTACTCATAAAAACTTGCCTATATGAAAGCACACATAGAATTGGACTATATATGCATGCTCACCTAGATAGAAAAAGTTACAGTGACAGGCAGTATTGTGAAAATCATTGTAACTCCAAGAGGTCATTAAGTCATTGTCAGAAGGTTTAACTCACCATTCATTTGTTTCTGAACAGTAAGTCATCTCATCTACTCACTAGTGTCTAAATTGGTGTGTTCTTACATGGATGAAAGTATTGAACAAAAATGAAAATGTCAGATGTCAAAAATGAGACTACCTAGTTCTGGAATTCAAAACACTTTTAGTGATACTGCAACTTTTGTGGGGCATGTCTTCAGCTGCCAGGTCTCCTGGAGGTATGAGAAGAAGTGGAAGGGTGGCCAAAATCCTACAATCACTTCAAAAATGTGTTGGTGCAATCAGCCTAAAACCTGCATACCTGGAATTTTAGTCAAATTGGTACCTCTTCAGAGAGTCATAGCTGTCAATTAACATTTTCATAGTGGTCCCTTCTCTGCCCTAAATGTACTCCCCGTTAGTTTTAGCACTCTTTCTATTATGATCTGTTCCTCCTGATACTCTTCTCTATTATCTCTGGATATTAATACCATGTTGATTTTTTAAAAACATATCCCACAAAGAGGGCAACTATTTTATGTCTATCTCTCTCCTTCTGATTCATTTTGCTCAGGATACTACCTTGATAGCCATGAAAGTTTAATCGGTTTTCTTGACTTTATTTTTTTTTACTGTTGGATTACTGATCCTATTGTAAGTATTGTTCATATTCCACTGTAATGTGTGATCTGGTTATGGGATTAGTGGTTCACTTTCTTCTTAATATTCCTTCTCTATCCTAGGATGTGACCTGGCTCTAGTAAATAAAAGCCTGGACTTCAGGTAGGAAAAGGCTCATTCTTTGGTCTTCCTCCTCTAAGCTGCTTACCTTCTTATGTGCAGAAGTCTTGTATGATGGATTCCAGGCTTCAATGTTGAATTTTTGAACACGTTCTTGCACCCTTTCGCTGTGTGGATTATTTCCTGCATCCATGCTTGCTTCCAGATCTGCATATCACCAGATCCTAGTTTTGGAGTCTTGGTCTCCACTCCTAGATGATGCCTGAACTCATACCAAAATTGAAACAGGAACTAAAACAGGGACTGTGCTGCTGATTGGTGAGATGGTAATTTCAGTGTTCCTCAGCACTGAAGTGAATGAATTTCACCATTGTAGGTTTTTAAGCTTAGGACTATTTGGTTCAACGTGATATCAGTGACTTGGGCTTTCATTGAGGACCCTGACTTCTCCTCATGCAAGATGCATTAGTGTGTTTTTTTTTCCTTTTGTCTGTATTATGAAATTATAAGATATGGACTGAAGTCTCTAACCTTGCACTAAAAGTTGAAGTGTGTGCTGAATAATCTAGCCTTGAACTAAATATTCTGAAACATTCTCTAATATTTCAAAAGCCTGTAAATTCAAAAATTAGGAAGACATTTCCAGAGACCACACATGGTCAAGCCCAGAGCCCTGAGGTTGGTGTTTTGGATTAGGCAAATAGACCCTATAGTTGTTTTACTCAATGATATGGACTTGCAAAGTAAATCAAATTATATTTTAATGGTCCATCGGAAGGCTGATCTGTAAGGTTTTCACACAATATCCCTTTACCTCAGCTTTGTACAGTTTGTGGAATGTTTCTACCTCCACTACAAGGGCTAGTTCTTTAGGAAATTTATTACTAACAGAAAATCAGAAATAAATTCTCTCCATCAGGAAAACAATCAAACTTCAAACTATGAGTGTTTATTTTATATATTTTTAAATAATTTCTTGATTTGGCACAATGGTTCCAAACATCTTTGTAATTAGGTTTCAGCCATGAAATGCACACCCCCTTCACCAATGCAACTTTATTGATTATATTGGTAGATATATGGAAATATGATCAGAATATGATCTTATTTTTTCATTTTATATTTCATTTTCTATTTATATATTATATTTTATTTTATAAGGTACACTTCCTTGGTACCTGGAGTGAGGTGTGTACTGAACCCACCAGGACTTTAACATTGTTGCCAAGACCTATTTGAATGCTTCTCAATAATTACAGTGGAAAATGTGGGTTTCAGATCATTGTAAGAGTAAAATTAAAGCCTAGATCACTCTGAAAGATGGCTGCAGGAGTCACGTTGTCTCATGAGATGATGACAGGAGAAGGGGAGTAAAAGAATTAAATAAGTAGCAAAAGTTGAATCAGATACTGAGTACAAGTGTAGATATACAAAGGTTTTGTAAGCTATGGAGCCATATGAGTAATTTGTGGGGAAATCGAAAGATGTTTAAAAGACTGGTTAGATATATGAAAATTCAAAAACTCCTGATGAACTACTTAGCCTTTAACAATGCCAATGAATATTGTCAAGCTATTTTATGTCCAATTAGGGAGAGAACAGATGTCATATGATTTCTACTTGCTTGTATAAATGCTGGGTCTTACAATTAAACACTTCTGTAACCACACTGCACCTTTAACAACATTGAAAAAAATTTTTTTTTCTAATTGGAATTCACTGGTATTTGTATTACGAAACAATCAGGTAGTTTAATTGATTTATGGTCAGTAAATTCTAATATAGTTTTGATGGACAAGATGCAGAATGGCATAAAAGATTCCATGTACATCCATGTATATAAAAATTTCATGGACCCGGGAGATAGCATGGAGGTAAGGTGTTTGCCTTTCATGCAAAAGGTCATCGGTTCGAATCCCGGTGCCCCATATGGTCCTCCGTGCCTGCCTGGAGCAATTTCTGAGCATGGAGCCAGGAGTAACCCCTGAGCACTGCCGGGTGTGACCCAAAAACCAAAAAAAATTTTCATGACTTAATTTCTCCTGATGGCTGCATAATTTTCCATTATGTATATGTACCAGAGTTATTTTAGTAATTCATCTGTTGAAGGGCATCTTGAGTGAAATGAGTCAGAAGGAGAGAGATAAATTCAGAATAGTCTCACTCATCTATGGGTTTTAAGAAAAATAAAATACATTTTGCAATAATTCTCAGAGACAAAGAGAGAAGGGCTGGAAGGTCCAGCTCACGACATGAAGCTCACCACAAAGAATGGTGAGTGCAACTAGAGAAATAACTACACTGTGAACTATCATAACAATGTGAATGAATGAAGTAGAAAGTCTGTCTAGAGTATAGGCGGGGGGAGGGGAGGGTGGAGAGGAGGGAGATTTGGGACATTGATGGTGAGAATGTTGCACAGGTGAAGGTGGGTGTTCTTTTTTCATGACTGACACCCAACTACAATCATATTTCTAATCAAGGCGTTTAAATAAAGATTAAAAAAATGTATAAAAATAAACATACATCCCACTAAAAAATGATGCAGAATGGCTTACCTTCACCAGTAGTCATTACAAAAGACTGGACTTTGATAGTAATTGACTTAACAGATTTTCTTATCTTATTTCCATTCACACAACAGACAGAAAGTGCTTTGCTTTTTTCTGTTTCTTCTCTCAAATGTAGGGCTCCCATGCACTGATTTCAGTGGGCAGCTTTGCCTCAGGACATGGTGAATTCACCCACCATGTGTTGATATTTTGTTGATGTGCTTTTGTGTCCAGATCATTAAAAGTTTCCCTAGGCATATTTTATTCATTACATGGATGATATATGTTAGTGGCTAGCCCTACTAATAGAGAATTTCAATGTGCTTATGAATTTGTCATCAGCTGCTTGCAGAGTGCTGGTTTAACAATATCCACAGGGGTGGGGGAATCTAATCTACACTTACCTCCATTTCAGTACTTGGGCTTCATATTGGAGTGCACTTTAGTGCATCCACAAAATATTTCTACTTTTCATAAATATCTAATGATTCTTAATTACTTAAAAAAGCTCTTAGGTGATATAAATGTGAACTGTCCCTCTTTTGAATTTCTGAACTCAATACTCAGCAGCTTATTTAGAACTTTAAAAGGAAATCGTGATTTAAATCGTCCAAGGTATTTAACACAAAGGGCCCTACAGGAATTAATTTTTCATGGCTCCAAACTCACATATTTTCAGGTTCATACCTGGAGATAAGGTGTGGCATTTAATTTTTGCAACTATTCCTTTTGTAACTATTCCTTCCCCCTATGGATGCTATTGTTAAGCTGTCTAGACATCTAGAATGGGTTTACTTACACAACAATGTCACTTGTTTGTGTCCTATTTGGAATCGATCTCTGCTCTTATCATCAAGGCAAGGCTCAGCAATTTCTTTGGTAGATTTTTTTATTTGTTTGTTTTTTGTTTTTGATACACACCTGGCGACGTTCAGGGGTTACTCCTGGCCATGTACTCAGAAATCACTCCTGGCTTTGAGGGACCATATGGGACACCAGGAATTGAACCCAGATCCTTCCTGGGTCAGCCTCTTGCAAGGAAAACATCCTACCACTGCGCTATCGCTCTGCCTCTCCTGTTAGGTGCTTTCTTTGGGGGGGTCACACCCGGAAGTGCTCAGGGGTTACTCCTGGCTCCACACTCAGAAATTGCTCCTGGCAGTCTCGGGGGACCATATGGGACACCGGAATTCAAATCAATGACCTTCTACATGAAAGGCAATTGCCTTACCTCCATGCTATCTCTCTGGCTCCTCTTGTTAGGTTTTGATGCTGAAATAATAGTGATACCAATTCCAGAAAAGGAAATTGAATGTATATTACCTCTCATTGAGCCCTTGTAATGGGATCTATCTGATTTTCCAGGAGATGCTTCCTCCCATTATCCTGCTGGAAAGGCCTGGTGTTTAAGAGGACAAATTTTGAGATCTTGTTTATTACCCACTCCTCCCCTTTACCTGATGCCCCTGTGTTTTACATTGATGGGCCATCATCAAGAAAAGACTACATTGCTGGCCTTTCTCTGACCACAGCAGTGCATACTAATTACAAGTCTGCTCAAGAAGAGAAACTTACTTCCTTCAATTACTTAATATCACATGTTTCAGAGTCATGCAATGTACTAAGCAATTCAGCTTCCATAGTAGGATATTTCCCAGGTATAGTAACCACATCTTTAAGTGCTCATAACCAGGTTGTTAAAGATTTTCTGCAGCAATTATAAGCCCTTTTTTAAAAATGTTCTGAGCCAATATTTATCTATCATGGACATACTGGCCTCCTAGGGCAGAAGGCGTTAGGGAGTAAAACTGCCAATCATCTGGCCATGTCAATATTTAAGTCACCCGTAGAAGAACATGCAGCATTTCATACAAATACATATATAAGTGATATTCCATATTTATCCTTCTTCTGGTTTACTTCATTTAACATAATATTTTCAATTTCCATCCATGTTACTGCAAATTGCATGATTATAGCATTTCTTACTGCTATGTAGTATTCCATTGTTAATATGTACCACATCTTCATAAACACTCATCTGTTTTTGGACATCTAGGCTAATTCCAAGTCTTGGCTAGTGTACTGGATGCTGCCATGAATAATGGTGTGCATACTTATTTTGGAGAAAGGTCTCTAGGTCCTGGGTTTAGATACTCAAGAAAGAGATTTCTGATTCATATGGCAGTTCAATCTTGAGTTTACTAAGAACCCAAAATATTGTTTTCCTTTGGGGTTAGACCAGGCAGCATTCCACCAATAGTGATAGTTCGTTTTCACAACAACCCAGCCAGGAAAAACGGTCCACATTATTTTTGATATGTGCCATCTGCCTCACTGATGTAAGATGGTACCTCATTGTTGTCTTGATTTTGATTTCTCTAGTAATGAGTTATGGTGAACATGTTTTCATGTGTCTATTGGACATCTGTTGGTCTTTCTCATAGAAGTGTCTATTCATTTGTTTATCCCCTTTTTTGATTTTTTAAAGAGATTTTTGTGTAGCTAACCTTTTAAGTGCTTTATATAACCCAGATACCATCCCTTTATCTGATGTGTTGAGTGCAATTTTTTCCCAATTCTATTAGCTGTCTTCTAGTTTTAATCTGTGTTTATTTTATACAGAAACATTTTAGTTTGATGTAGACCATTTTATTGAGGTTTGATGGTATATCTCTTGCCATTGGCATTCTTTCATCAAAGACTTTTTTTGAGGTATATGTCTTGAAGTGTTTTGCTGATGTTTCCTCAATAAACTTTACAGTTTCTGGTCTGGTTTCAAGTCCTTTAATACATTTTGAGTTGAATTTTGTGTAAGGTGTGTGGTATGAACAATCTTTAATTTCTTATAGGTGGTTATCTGGTTGTTTCAATACTATTTTTGAAAAGATTATTTTGCTCATTTCAAAATCTGGACTTTTTAAAAATAAATTTTAGTTGACCATTTATTTGGGAATATGTCTTTGGATATTCTTTTTTTTATTTTAACACCTTGATTACATACATAATTGTGTTTGGTTTTCAGTAATGTAAAGAACACCACCCACCACCAGTGCAACGTTCCCATCACCATTGTCCCAAATCTCCCTCCTCCCCACCCACCCCCTGCCTGTACTCTAGACAGGCTCTCCATTTCCCTCATATATTCTCATTATTAGGACAGTTCAAAATATAGTTATTTCTCTAACTAAACTCATCACTCTTAGTGGTGAGCTTCATGAGGCGAGCTGGAACTTCCAGCTCTTTTCTCTTTTCTGTCTGAAAGTTATTATTATTGCAAGAATGTTGGGGCCTGGGAGACAGCATGGAGGTAAGGCCTTTGCCTTTCATGCAGAAGATCATCGGTTCGAATCCCTGTGCCCCATATGGTCCCCTGTGCCTGCCAGGAGCAATTTCTGAGCATGGAGCCAGGAGTAACCCCTGACCACTGCCGGGTGTGACCCAAAAACCAAAAAAAAAAAAAAAAAAAAAAAAA
>PVKC010021718.1:0-18021 GCA_004027635.1 Crocidura indochinensis
TTTTTTTTGCCTTTCATGCAAAAGGTCATCGGTTCAAATCCCGGTGCCCCATATGGTCCCCAGTGCCTGCCAGGAGCAATTTCTGAGCATGGAGCCAAGAGTAACCCCTGAGCACTGCCGGGTGTGACCCAAAAACCAGAAAAAAAAAAAGAATTAAAAATATAGAAAATATATAGAAGTATGGTCATTTCAATTATACTTACAATAACAAAGATCTGGAAATAGTCTAAAAATTCAAAAATATGTGCATAAAGCATATATGTGCATATATATGTATATATAAGCATATACATATAGTATATATACACATAATATATAATACATATATACATATGATATATATAAATATATACACACAATGTACTGTTGCTTAGCCATAAGAAATGATAAAATTTAATTTTTCTTCAAATAGGTGTAATAAGTAGGTTACATTTAAAGCAAAGTAAATGACTAAAAGTGTAATACCTCATTCACAACAGAACAATGTAATAAATGTTTTGTGAAAATACCTTTAGATTCTGCTAACATATCAGAGATGACCAAAGACTAGAAGAAGTGGATACAATGATCCTACGGGTAGTGTTGGATGGATATAGATACAGTGGTGGGTTTAGTAACAATATCTCACTAATTTTTTTGGTGGGGCACACCTGGTGATGCTCTGGCGTCACTCCTGGCTATGTGCTCAGACATCGTTACCGGCTTAGGGAACCATAGGGGATGCCAGGGAATTGCTCAGCAGTCATTCCTAGGTTAGTGCGTGCAAGACAGACACCCTACCGCTTGCACCACCACTCCGGTCTCTCACTAAATTTTTAAATCATTAAAATTTTGATCATTTGGCAGTCACAAACTAATGCCATCACAATTTTATTTTTTTTAATGTGAAACTAAAGTTAGAAAGAAGGGAATAACTTTAGAATTCATTAGTTGATTGTCAAATGAGCTGTTCTTTTTCAATTGTTGCTCAGATTCCAAACACCAGTCTATAAAAGGAAGTAAGGATAAAAAGGTTTCTAGAGGAGTGTAAATGCTCTCAGTTCTGAAATAAAATCAGGGGTATTTTCTGTAGACTGTTGAGTAAGGATATCCAAGAGAATATAGAAGTTGGAACCCCCAATTGGTAAGGCAAAGATATGTCATTAACTTGCTAATTTTCTCCCTGTGAATATTTTGAATTGGAAAAGTTAATAGAAGGAAACAGTGACCAAGAAGAGCTCTACTGTGTTGGGGAAAGAGCAATAACGCAGCCGATAGAGCGTTTGCCTTGCGTTCGCCAACCAGGTTCTATCTCCAGCATCCCAGATAGTCCCCGAGACTTCCAGGAGTGAGTTCAGAGCACCGCCATATGTGCCTCCCCCCACTCTACCCTCCTACATACACAAAAAAAAGTGTTCAACTGTCGAGCAGCATGTATTTCCAATATTTGATATGAACATTTTGTAGTTCAAGTAGATTCAATCTAAGAACCCTATCCAAAATGACCATCAGCTGCAAAAGCAATCTTTATAAAAATGTTATAGAGTGTACTTCTAAGATCTAGATGAAAAAGAAAAGTGGGAAAAATTTTAGTAATAAGAAGGATGTCCCATAGAATAACCGAGTTTACATTGTACGTTTAATAATAGCATTTGGGTGCCTACTAGCAAGAGAATATTAACAGCTTTGTAGGGTTCACAAAGAGGATCAACAATAGGCAAGAATAGACAACACAATTGAAACGCATCTAGCATTTTTAATTTCATTGTGCTCAGCTACCAGACTTCAAACTAAAAAGAGATACTATTGCACAAGTCAGGAATGAGAAATGGCAGTGTAGCTTGGGATTCTTCCAGTCAAGTTATTCCTGGGGATGGAGAAAGAGATTGTAATCAAGCAGAATATCGAGTGAATGTCTTAAATTATCAGCTAAAAATAACACTTTAATAATTGAAAATGTCAAAGCATTAAGAAATCATAAGATAACCGTAAGATAGCCTTAGGGTATTATAAAGGGAATGTCTGCATAGCCTAGTTGGTACAGCTACTAGATAAAATGTTAAACAAGCATCTTTATATTCATATACTATTGTCTTTACCAATGAAAAGAAATAAAAGGTAAGTTTTTGAATAAGTTCTTAAAGTAGCATAATTTAATAACAGAAAAGGGGATTCTCAAAAGAGATATTGAAGAATTTTAAAAAGTTAAAATTACTACAGATTAATTTTACTGTCATAGTTTTTAGAGATCAAATGTTATTGGGCATAAATGAAACATTTTCGTGTGTTTCTTTAACTAAAGGGGCATCTTCATATGTCAAACACTGCTGACTTACTGAGACATATAACGTCTGTTGTTTCCTGAAATGTGTTTTTTTGATGCTTAAACAAAATAATTTTTTATATTTTTAAATAAATAAATCATTTCATTAGATCACCAAGAGATACATACTTATAAAATTGTTCATGATTGAGATTCAGTCATGCAATCTACAGCAACCATCCCTTCACTAGTGCACATTTCCTGCCACCAATATTCTGTTTCCTTCCTTCTCTTTATTTGTCCTCTCCCCTGCCTAACTCTGTAGTAGATGTTTTTCTCCTTTCTCTTGTTCTTCCAATTTTTCCTTTTAGACATTGTGGCTTGCAATTTTGCTATTTAAGAGATATCATGCATATCACTTTATTTCTTTTCAGCACAGAGTTGTTGTCCAGAGTAATCATTTACAACTATCATTGTCATAGTAGTCCTTTCTCTGCCCTAACTATGCTTCTCTGTTCTTTGTAGCAAGCATCCTACCATGGACTGGTCCTCCTAGTCCTCATCTATATTGTCTCTGGGTATTAATACCATGTTACGTTTTCTATAATATACCACAAATGAATATGATAGTTCTGTCTGTACCTCTTCTTCTGACTCATTTCACTCAACATAATACTCTCCACATCTCTCCATAAATAAGCAAATTTAATGACTTTATTTTCCTAACAGCTTTATATTCCGTGTATAGATATACCATATTTTCTGTATCCACCTGTCTGTTCCTAGGCACTTGGGTTGTTTTCAGATTCTGGTCACTGTAATTAGTGCTGCAAATGAGGGTTTTCCTTCATTGTGTTTTTATTTTTTATTGTATATTCCTGGGAGTAGTATTGCTGCATTATATGGGAGCTCAATTTCTTTTTTTGTTTGTTTTTTTGTTTTGTTTTGTTTTGTTTTGGCCACAGCCAGTGACGCTCAGGGGTTACTCCTGGCTATTCGCTCAGAAGTCGCTCCTGGCAGGCACGGGGGGGGGGGGGGGGACCATATGGGGAATGGGGATCAAACCGTGGTTCGCTGGCAAGGCAGGCACCTTACCTCCAGCGCCACCGCCTGGCCCCCGGGAGCTCAATTTGTAGTATTTTTGAAGAATATCCGCATTGTTTTCAAAAAGGGTGAACCATTAACCAGCACTGATTATTCTTGTTCTTGTTCTTTTCTTTTTTCTTTGTGTTTTGAGCCACACTTTATTTAACAAGTTCTGTAGGATCAGTATGCATTTTTTCTTAAGGCATGAATTCTTAATAATGAGTTCTTTATAACAACATGGACACGTGTAAAAGGTGATCCACCTAAAATAATATAAAATTTCTTAGATTAAAGAATGTTAGATTATCCAAAAAATAAATAATTATGGATTAAATAAAATTTTCCAATTTAAAGTTAACTATTGTATTTTTTTAAGGAAAAAATATGAAATGTTGGGTATCAAACCTGGTCGGCCACAGACAAGGCTAATGTCATACAGACTGTGTTACTTCTCCAACTACTTCTCTTGCTTTATTTTAGAAGGCTATTTTCAGTATTCTACATGGAAATAGATACACCAATAACTTTATCAAGTATAATATCACTTCAATCCAAGTTAATTGTTAATATATTTTAGAAAGTTGATCATTCTAAGTTTTTCAGTTTTAGTTTTATTTACACTTCTAAACTTTTAGGAGACTTCTATCATATCATTGTCCTTTCTCTAATTTTGTTTTTATATACACATTTAAGTATTTCAATTAGTGGTAATTTTTTTTAACCAGGAGAACTTGTTTTCACAATAGTATATATAATGATAAAATATATATTAATTAACTGGAATCAATATTAGAAGTAAAAAATACGGTGATTTCTTGTTTGGTTGGTTCTTTTTTTTTTTTTTTTGCCACACTCAGCAGTGCTGAGGAGTTACTCCTTGCTCTCCACTCAGAAATTACTCCTGGCAGGTTTAGGGGGGCCATAGATACATACATACATACATACATACATACATACATACATACATACATGCATACATACATACAGGAGATCAAAACTAGGACAGCTGTGTGCAAGACAAATGTCCTACCCACTGTGCTATCACTCTGGCCACATATAGTTGACAATTTATTTTGTTTTGGGTCACACGCGGCGGCTGTCAGAGGTTATTCCTGGCTTTGCGCTCAGAAGTCACTTCTGGCAGGCTCTGGAGACTATATGGGATGCTGGGATTTGAATCGGAGTCCGTCCTGTATTGGCTGCTTGCAAGACAACGCTATGTTAACACTCCGGTCCCCTATAATCGACCATTTTTGTGAACTGAAATATTTTGTTTAATATCAGTAGACAGAGAAAGAAATACAAAATTCAGACTTCTACAAGAAAAAGTATTGTGTATCCTGATACCATAATAAAATAATTTTAAAGTACTGTTTTATTGCCCTTGCTTAAGTGAGCATTGCATCTTAATAGGCAGACACATTTATCAAACTAGATGTCTTCAAATAAAAGTAGTATAAGCTAAAGGTTATATTTACCTAGAGAAAAGTACACTGAAAATTAATATTGTGCTACCCATAGTACAAAACAGAGTAAGCTGGTTTTTATTTTACTTTTAAATACCATTATAATGATTTACATTTTTTACATTATTGGAGTTTGGGGAATACACTGATATTTGTATATGTGTCACATTCCTATCACCCAAGTTATTGTGCCATTATTATTATAAAATTGACCCTCATGAGAGAGCTAGTACATAGCAAGTAAGGTTCCTGCTTTGCATGCAGCTGATAGTGTTCAAACCCAGCACAACATATGGTACGTGAGCCTGGCCAGAAGTGATCCCTAAATACAGTCAAAACCAAGAGTAAGCCCTGATCACTGACAGATGTGTCCCCCAGACAAAAACTAAGAACAAAACAAAACAATCAGCAAAATTCCAAAAATTGACCTTCTTTATTTTCTAACCCATTTTCCTCTTTTAATCATAGTGTATTTCACAGTCCATGTGTTGTTTTTGTGTGTTTAATTGTTTTGCTTTGGTTAATTATAATTCACATATAAAAGAAACCAACAGCTATTTCATTTTATTATTTAATTAACTTAGCATAATCTCAATGTCCACCCAAGTTATTGTAAAAGGCAAGTTTCATCTTTTGATAAATAGCTGAATACAACTCCACTGAGCATTAATACTATCATTTCTTTAGTGTATCTATCAATAAGCATTGAGTTGTTTTTGAATCAGTCATTGCAAATAAGTCTGCCTTTACCATATGAGATAATGTTTCTTTGTTATGTTTTCCATATTCTGTATCCTTTCTGTGTTTTCCATCTTCTTTGAACAAATACCTATAAGCAATATTGCTGAAGCATATGGTATTTACATTTTGTAGTTTTTAAGATATTGCCATATAATTTTATAGAGGCTGAAACAATTCACACTTCCATCAACTGTGTTCTAAAGTTCCATTTTATTCTTTTCATCACTAGCACATTTCTTGTCTTTTTGTCATAGACCATTCTCAAAGGTATAGTACCTCATTCTTTTTGTTGATTTTTATTTTTTTAATAAGGTGAATAGCTTTTCATGTATCTATTGATACATATATATATATATATATTCATGTATATATTTTCTTTGAAAGTGTCCCTAGAAATATAGTTTCTATTATAACATTTTTATGGAGCTGCTTGTTTCTGAGTTGTATAATATATATACATCTATGTGCATACATATGAATATTAAACCCCTTGTATGTTTTCTGTGCAAATTTCTTCTCATAATTTACTTTTCTGTTTTGAAAGTGATTTTTTCCTGTATAAACATTTTAAGTTTTATGTATTCCATTTAATTTAATTTAATTCCAGTCACTGTTGAATCCTCAATTTTATATTGACCTCTGGAGGTCAATTTAAAAATACTGATTTTAGCATTTGTTTAATGCCTTTTGGCTTATCTTTTATGAACAAAGAATTATACTTTTCCATTTTCTCCACTAAAGATATTTAAATAATAAATACACAAAGTTCTCTGGTTCTTTAAGAAATGAGAAATAAATAAATAAAATGAAAAGTTATCTTTTAAAAATATTTAAAGAAGTAACATTTCTGGTTAATATTAATAAGTATGTGTCTGCAAGTTTAATGAAAAGCTTTAATTCCAGTGTTTTTACACTATAGTGAATGCAATTAAGGTTGTTAGAGAACTGGAGCTTCAGTTTGAAACATCTTAAAACAGTGCTATAATTTCTTAGATGGGAAAAACTGGTAATGTTTCTATATTCAAATCAGTAAAGCCTTTCACAATAAAGCCTGTTATTTATATTGTTGGTTCTCTTCTTTTCTATCAGCAAGCACCAGTACGATGAGATTCTGAACAAATGAGCTTATTAAGATCATAGTTAGACGTATCGTTTTTCAAATCATACTCTACAAGACAGATATGCTGGCAAAGCTGTAATAAATGTCAAGGCTCAAGGCATCCGCCATTCTTTTCAGCAGCCCTATTGCTTGGCTAGAAAAGCTTTTCATAAATTTTAGTGCACACCTGTCAAGTGGCAGGTGTGATAGTCTGCTATCGTGGAGCCTGTGCTGTGATTTCTTGGCTGGCAGCATTGTCATCATTTTCAGTGTCATCATGTGCCTTTCTCTGTTTGTGACCAATGAAATTTATGTGATCACACTGAGAATCGGTGTGTCTTGGCAGATCTGCCAGTGGTACTCATCACATAGAGATTATTTTAGATTGGATGCCATGAGGTGTTATTTCCCATTTGTTAACACAATGGGGTTTCATGACTACAACAACTGAAATACATTTATTTGTATATAAGTGCTATTCTAGTTGTGGATATAAAAATTCATTCCATCTTTCCTGTACTCCTTTAACCTTTCACAAGCAATTCTCTACCTGAAAAATCACAGTTAATTTTACCATATTTTCTCAGAGAAAAAGTGAGTGACAATTTGTTTTGATTTAGTAAACTAAAATGATGCGTCATAAACACTTAACTCTGTGAAAAACTCAATGTGCATGCATACATGCACACTGAGAAAATTTCTGAAAGAAAGCTCAAAATATAATGATATTATTGAAAAAGGAAAGATATGTAGATAGGTGAGTCAAGGTCTTTCATTTCCTTCTCGATGTCTTATATATAGGATTACTAGGATTTATATGATAATATATTCATATATTCCTTTTGTAATAAAAAGGATAAAATTGAAACAAAATTCTAAATATTTATATCAAGAAGAAAATAGGGTCTCCAAAGACCATCTTGGATGAATAGTCCAAGATTATTATTATTATTAATTATAATTATTATTAATTATCTTTGTAATTTTCTTTCATATATATTAAATATCAAAATAACAAAAATTGGAGGGATGATTAGATCACACAGAGCATTTTCATGTCCATCATTAAAATTTGAAAGCTAATGAGGTTCAATGGCATGCTTAATTTCCAGTGAATTTTCTGTTAGGACTCATAATTTAAGCCTCTTGACATTTCAAAGCTACCATCTAAAGTTTTCCATGACTAGCTCATAAGTTTTTTCTTTCAAAACAACAGTAAGAGTAAGTAAACTCTTACCGACTTTGTATTTGTGATAAAAAGTATTTTCCTGTTTTTACCATTTCTGACACACCCATATGCCAGATATGTATATATATTACAATTATTGAACCACAGTTTTCTATTAATAAAACAGATCAATTACTTAGCAAAATTGTTCAGACAAAAGAGAAATTTAGATTCTGGAACAAAACCAGAAATGTCAATAATAAATTCTCTACTGAAGAAAAACAACTGTAATTATGTTAAGCACAACAATAATTTTTGAAAATTATAACAAATCCAAGCCATTTGACTTTTAAACCAATGGATGTCTGCCATAAATACCATTTACAACATAACTGTTAAATGAAAATATTAGATTCTATTTATAGTATTAGCTTAGTCTATCAAAAATAATAGTAAAGACACACTAAGCACAAGCACTCATGTACACACAATTAGCTAAACACAAACATAATTAAAATCATACACTTGAATTATGTGGAAGAGAGAGTACAAGGGTTAAAATACCTTCCTTGCATGATGCCAGCCTCTGTTCAATTATTTCATTACATATGATATCCTGAGCACGGCTAGCAATCATCATCATATACAGGGCTAGTAGTAAGCCCTAAGCATCTCTGGGTTTGACTACACACATACCAGTAATTAAATGAATGAATAAATAACCTTTAATCAGATAATTGATGGTCATAATAGGTAAAACTTATTATAAGGAATTTAAGACCACTTACTTTTTAAAACTTTTCAAATCCCTCAATCTTCACCCTTTTAGATATGTGTTGCAATAACTTGCAATTTTTTTTCTTCAAACCCTGTTGTAATTATTTTAGGGAAAATAATAAATATTAAATAGCGGGGGCCGGGTGGTGGCGCTGGAGGTAAGGTGCCTGCGCTAACCTAGGACGGACCACGGTTCGATCCCCCGGGTCCCCATATGGTCCCCCATGCCTGCTAGGAGCGTCTTCTGAGCAAATAGCCAGGAGTAACCCCTGAGCGTCACCGGGTGTGGCCAAAAAACCAAATATATATATGTATACATATTAAATAACAAAATTTCTTACCTCATGTTTGATATTTTGGAACTAAAACAATTTATACTTACATCTGAGCAAAGATTATACTTGCACAATAACCATCGCTTAGTAATTTAGAAATCTCACTAGATTTCTTGGCTTTCTTTTGATTCCTAACATCTTTTCTGACACTTTGAGGAACTATTCTTGGAATGGAGATTTAAAATATTCAAGCAATAGCTAAAGAAGTTGATAATGATCATAACATCATCTTAACTCCAAAAAGTGGTGTTTTATTTGACTTCAGAAGACTATGCTTTCTTTCCCTGCACCTCTATGCACTATTTGAAGCTGCCACCCCTGAAATTTCTTTAGGCAAATACTCAACTTTCTTTTTTTTTATTTATTAAATTTATTTAAAGACAATGCATCACATTGTTGACATAACTGATCATAATACTTTTGTTTCAGGAAGACCAAAAGCAAAGTTATTAAAAAATTAGAACATTGAAAGAAAAACTAAAGAGATGGAAGAGAAAGAAAAGAAAAAAAAGTTGAGTAGCAAGTATATTTTTGAAAATTATTGATTTACAACTGAACTCATTAAAGCACTAGCAGAAGGTTTAATAAGCTCTTTTTTTAAAAGGATAAGAGATAAAGATATACAGTAAAAACGGTGTGAGAGTGACAATTGTTTTGTTTGCATAGGCCCAGCAAAATGTGGGGGAAATGGAAAGAAAAGGCCTGGGCTTAAATACAAGGAGACCTTGCCTCTGAAGTTTTCTGACATAGGACCAACTCTGGACTCCAGACATACTACCGCTGAGTTTTTCTCTGTTGTCCCAGTAAAATTTTTTCGGACAATCACTGTGTGCAGGTTTCTGTAAAGATCCTGGTTTCTGTGCATATCCTACATTGAAGTCAGGATGATGTGCAGCGTTCTCTAGTTTCACCTCACCATTAGAGGGAAATTCGAGAGACCTTCCCTGAAAACAGGTTATTGTTGTTACTAAGTCATCTGGGTGTTAAGAGAACCTTCTTTGGAATAAATAAATGCCAGGGCAGCAGTAGGGTCTTCTCTGGTAGAGGTTTGCTTTCTGGTAATGTTATAGACAACTGTAGTTGTTTCTGTAGATGATATCCATGGTTCAGGGATAAATTGACAATGCCCGTTCTTCTGAGACCTGAGCCAGGTCATTATGACAATGTGCAGGGTGTAAGGCCTCACTACATTACAAGACTTGTGTTTCCTATCTCTATTAGATAAGAACTTGTTTGTGTATGTAATATTTTCCCATTTTAATGAGCCTAGACAAAAGAGGAACAGTGCCACAAGGCATTATGGTGCATATGGAGCCGAGGGAACAAGCCCAACAATCCCATAACTTGGTTCTTACATGAATTCTTTTTTCTTTTTTTAAATATAATTTTATTTTGACTTATGGCTTACATATCTTTCACAGTAATATTTTAGGTAATATTAACATTGAATGAGGGGAATTACCATCACCAAATTTGTCCTCTCTCCACCCCCATTCCCATCTTGCATCCCATATCCCCCTACCCCACTCCCGGGCTGCTAGAATAAGTGGTCCCCTCTGTGTGAATTCTAAACAGAGAGACTCTTCTACCAGAATTTCTTACTGAACAGATCACAAAGAAAAAAACAGTAGGGGAAATTGTCACTATATAAGAGCATATCCAATAAGGGTTATAGCTGTTATGGGAATACATCTAAGATATTCAAATGAGATATACATGTCCCTTTTATGTCTTTAGAAATAGTAGTCGGGGGTGTGTGTGTTAAATCCGAGATATCACTTTGGTCTGTGATTAGGCCTTGTGGAGTCTGCCTAATGGCACCCAGCAGTCCCAAATAAGGAAATGTCCTTGAGTGGGGACTTCTCAAAAACCGAGTCTGGAGCAAGCAAAGGTTCATAGTGAAGGGAGGTGAAGGAAAGGAGGCCTCTGAGAATAGATCAACAGAATATTGGTTTCTTATCAGGCTGAGAGTCTATCTTTCCACTTTGGGAGCTGGTTGAGTGGGAATAGTGATCTGCTTCATGAGAAGCCAAGAACTAAGGGTAAAAAGGGTTAAATATGGGGTAATAGCAGGTGGGAGTTAGGAAGTGAAGGATTAGGTTGTGAGCTAAGGGGGGAAGGACAGTATACAACATAGACATTCTGCAAATACTCAACTTTCCTTTCAGTCTGTGAACTGTTCCTCTGAACTGAAAATATCAGCTCTCACTCTCAACGAACTTAAAGGGTATTCAGTTTTGAAGGCATTGACAATATTCATTATGAGTAGTAAGTATCTAAATACTTATAAATATTTTACTGGCAAAATCTTGGCAATATTCAACATAAATATTTTTATAACATTTATACTTCTAAATGGGAACAAAGGTCTCAAGATACAGGAAGAAAAGCACCTCTCTATACTTTTTCCAAGAGCCCAGTCTGCTGATAATGACTATTGGAAGTCCTCCAACACTTCACCTAAGTTCATGTTGAGGGACCAGAGACATAGCAGGGAGGTAGGACGTTTGCCTTGCATGCAGAAAACCAGTGGTTCGAATCTCAGCATCCCATATGTTCCCCGAAGTCTGCCAGGAGTGATTTATGAGCGTAGAGCCAGGAAGAACCCCTGAGCACTACCAAGGTGTGACTCAAAAACCAAACAAACAAAAAGTTCATGTTGAATGCACATCTATGCCGTAATGTGACTATTATTTCTCTGTTCTGTATCCTCTCTTGAATTACTTAATCTGCACTGGTAGTTACCCATCAAGTGCTTTCCTGACATGCTGGTGTTAAAGAGAAACTCCTTGCTTTTAGAAAACCCTTAGTGGTTTAATGTGTGTCTTGATTGTCAATATTGTTATCTTTTCTAATAATTTTAAAGATATGTTTAAAAATTAATTTTAGTATTACTGTTTTTTGTGAGATGTCTACATTAGTGCAAAAATATATGGGACTGACGTACAAAATTACAATACCTTGTCACCACTAAAGTGCACATGGACCTCCACCATGTGGTCTGGTCCCTTTATCACCAGTCAAATGTTCTTACCCTTATTCACAGAATTTGGTAGTCAGTATTATAATCTAAAGTCAAGAATATTTTTACATTGTCTTCTACCATTTTTTGTTTCGCTATATTCCACATATGAGTGAGATTATCCAGTATTTTTTCTTCTCCATTTGACCTACTTTGTAATAAGGTTTATTTAATGTGTTAGGTATATTTCTAAAAGTTTTGCATTAATGAATGTAATCTGCTAAAGAACAAAAATTACTACTATTTTTCACTTTTTACATACCAAAAACTAAGTTAAAGAGAGATATATTTTTCCTGAAAACAGATATAAACCAGTTTCACAAACAGAGGTCATAGGCCCTCTTGTAGATTCAAGGATATTCCATATGTCCACAGGTTTAAAAAAAATTCACTAAATTATGGGACCACTGCATGAAATAAGTGGGTCAATGGGCAGAATGGCAATGGGGTTATAGCTATGCAGGAAGGAAGCAAAGTTGGATGGGATCTTGGATCAGAAAAAGGTCAAGTCAGTGAACTATGAGATATCATTTAATTTAGTTTGTTTGTTTTGATCTGTTTTGGTATTTAGGCCACACCCAGTGCTCAAGGGTTATTCCTGGCTCTATGCTCAGAAATCACTCATGGAAGACTCAGGGGAATATAGGATATGGAATACTGAGGGTCAAACCCGGGTCAGCCACATGTAAGGCAAATGTCCTACCTGTTGTGCTATTATTCCAGCCCCAAGATTACATTTAATTTAATAAAATTCTCCCTACTAGTTCTTCTTCAATTTGAATTTCCCTAAATTCCTTAGGACTCAAACTAAGACAGTTATTTAAAGAAATAATTTATATAACTTCATATATTAAAAATAATCCATTTGAGCTATTTATCTTGAAATTAAAAGTTTTCAGATTGTGTTTTATATTACTTGAAAATGTGAAAAAATTTAAATAAAACTTGGTTCTAATAATATCACTTTCTCTAGAATTACTGTTTAAGAGATATACTCTCAAAGTCACTTTATTGAAATTTAGTATGTTTTATAAATCATCTCTTATCCCAGACTCGAAAGAAAATGGGTCAAAACAGCTTGACTTTGAGATCTAAACCCTCCTTCATAGTCCCTTTTCAGGAATATTTTAGTAGGCATTGGAGAGTTGAGTGATAAAACAGACCCTGATTTGCAAGCCTAAAGCCTATAAGGACTGCATTTTTACCCAGGCACTGCCCTATATATCTGTGGGGATTCCCAGGTACTTTGCCATTTGGTATCCAAGAACAAAGCAACAAAAAGAATACAAAAAAAAGGAAAAATAATCATTTTAGAGGAATACTCTTATGTACACATTGTTTTCTTTTTAGTGTCTATTGAAGTTGTCAATTGACAAGAAACAGAGAGGGATTGTGAATTTAACAAGCATACTTGTGCCAATTTTATTTTCAGACACTGGCATTCTATGCCCATGTTAATATTCGAAAAGATTTAATCAATTTTCTGGAGCTTAAAGGCATTGATCACTTATACTCAATATGAAAAATTAATATTTTAATTAATATCGCTTTCTGCTACATTTTGATCAGGTCTTTTTTCATCCATTTCATTCCCTGAAGCAGGAGCCAGGCATTATGATAGTTTCTGAAGTAGACACAATGCCTAATAATGTTCCTCTTCTCCAAAATTTTAATTTGTTTTCAGCAATCACAGAGCTTCCAGAGAGCATCTTCATGTCTTTATTTTATTATGCAAACTTTTCTGGTTCCGAATTTAATTTGCATTAATTTACAAGCTGTCATTGCAGTGACCTTGGAAACAGAAATTCACATCTTACCTAAACTAGTGCTGGAAACTTGTAAGTAAATGAACAAGTCAACGAATGCTATTCAGATAAGTTTGTTAAATGTTGACAGGGAAACCATTAATACTTAAATAGTTTCAGAGAGTGTAATTTGAATTAACCAGGATCCTATTTGATCTAAAACTGTATTTTCACTGGCAGTTTTGCAGTCCTGAACAAAGTTGTGCTTTTCCCAATCTAGCTAAGTAGCTACAAGTTAAGTATCTAAATGAAACATGGGTTTATAAATAACTCCTCTTCAGTGTTTGATAATTTAGAAATTTAGGCAATTGATAAGTAGTTCAGCTGGTTTCTTTTTCTGAGTCTCTTGCAATAAAGCCTTCGCTGGAGATACTGCTTTTAAAGATCTTAGGGGAATGTTGCATTCGATTTGACATGAATCTTTACTTTTTACTTATAGAGGGAGGTGAAATGATTATTTTTCATTTATATGACACGGCATTATTCTATTTGGTGAATTGTAAACATGATAATATTCCCATCGCTGCATTCTAGTGATTTCTCCTCATATTAAACCATCTATTGACTGTAGTTATGTTACTCTTCACTGAAAGAAAATAACACTAAAAATTGCTCTAGGGGTACTTAAAGTCCCTGTTTCAACTGTTACTTTATTGAACTCAGGTAAATATGAGAATATGAAGTTGCTCACTACCTTACAGGTAGGAACATATTTAAAAGCAGAGAAAATAAAATACTCTATATAGACAAAACCAGATATTAAATGTTCAATTTTATAATATGCTATGAGAGAAGTGAACTAGTAGCTTATCTAGTTTCTGTAAATTATTTTTCACAGATATGAATTATATAACATTATGTTATAATAGTGAATATATAATAAAGGAAATAATAAAGTATAAATAAATAATAAGTAACAAATAAATAAATAAAAAGGATAATAAAAATAATAAAGGAAAAAAACTAAGGAAACCAGATGAGTTATTCAAGTTTACTCAAAAAGATGAGTTGCCCAATCAAAAAGAGGTTCTACCAAGTCTGATTACAAAGTTTAATTTTAAGCTTGATCAAGCTAATACTGAGATGAACTTAGCAAAAGGTTATAGTCTCTTGTACAGAACTAATATCAAGTTGCTACTGCCTTTGGTGCAACTAATATTTTTATTCATTATGATAAGGAATCATATATAGTGGTTTATACAGTCATGCAATATGCAATGTTTGTTAACTATACTGTACTCTTTAAAAATAATATGCATTTCTTTCTTTATATCTCATGAGGCCTTTTTCATTTTACACACACAAGGAACTGACAATACTTCTCAACTGTGTCATATTTCATGATGATAACAAATCATTTTATTTCAATATTTCTCTATTAAAGGGCATTCAGGTTGTTCCAAGAAACCTGCAAAGGTGCATAGAAATAAGTTTCTCCATGTATATAGGCCAAGAACTGTGTTGATATGTGTATAATTGTAGCTTATTGAAGAGGGCAGACTAGAGAAAGGATTAGAGAGAGAAACAAATATTATCACAAATTTGGGTTTTATTCCCACTAATATATTTTAAAATTAAAAAGTCTGGAAAAATATAAATAAATAACATCACTTTTTCACATATATTAACAGTATTTATAAGATATGAGAATATATTTTGTTTTATCAAGATAAAAACATTTTTGGGACTGGAGCCATAGTGCAGTGGTAGGGTAAACACGCAGCTGACCCAAGACAGACCTCGGTTTGATCCCCCATGTTCGATATGGTCCCCCAAGTCAGGAGTGATTTCTGAACGCATAGCCAGGAGTAACCCCTGAGTATCATCATGTGTGCCCCCCCAAAAAACCCAAAAAATATAAAAAACACTTTAATATATTTATAATTTATTTCCTATTAAGCATTCATTACATTAATTATAGTTCTTTCCATTTTTCTGTTTTATTTTTGGAAGGGGTCATACCTACAGTGCTTAGGAAGCTAATCCTGGAGATGCTCAGGTGACCACATATGGTATTGGATATCAAACCAGATTTATTATGCTCTATGGCAAGTGTCTACGCTACTGCACTATCTCTCTGGGTATAGATGGTATGCTTCTTTAATTTTTTATCAATTTGTAGAAAGGATAAAATGATATCAAAGATAGTAAAAATTGAGATGTCACTCTACTTGCTAACTAATAATCAATCAGCCTCATTATAAATGCTGGAAAAACTCACATGACTCTCAAATCCAAAAAAAGGGGCTTTATTTTTCACACCATAGCAGGTGTACTTAGAATCAGCATAATTGTGTCACTTATTCTGATCTTTGAGAAACACTGGTATGTCCAGAGAGTTCAAATGATAATTTCACACTCAATTGATTGTGCTATAAAAATGAAACTCAGGCCTTAATCATACCTCTCTTTGATATAAAGGATCTGTGTCATCCAAGGCTATTTAATGTAGATGATATAAAATATAGATGTTTTAAATACAATTTAAAATATAATCTTTAACAGAGGATAATTTTATTCATTAATTATGAAGAAAAGTAAAAGAAATTATAGAAAACTTTATTTAGTGGGAGTCAACCTTGTATCAAATATATCATATACGTTCACTTTTAATCACTACTTATAAAGGCATCTATATTTTATTTTTGTGCTTCTTCTTTCATAGTTCTTTGTTCTGCTGCCATGCTATACTCATTACAATGTACCCTACTTTTAATATAAATTCTTGTTTAATAATTATTTCTCAATACTAAAAATGGTCTGTTACTTTAACAGTTAAAATGTGTGTACCCTTTATTCTTTTGTTTGTGTTTTTGGTAAAAGGCACAGAAGGGAAAGTTGATGGTGCTGAGGATGTAGTTCAGTAGTGGAACATGTCTCATGAGTGAAGCTTTGTGTGCCAAAAATACACATATACTAAGTGAAATACTGATTACAAGAATAGCTAGCTTGGCATCTATGACAAAGATTATGGTGATTCCTCAAAATATTAAAAAAGGAAAAAGCAAAACTCCCGGCCAACTCGTCAAAGGTATCTTTGTCCTTCATCTGGACCTCATCCCAACAGACTCTCCTATATTTTCTTTTTTTTTTTTTTTTTTTGGTTTTTGGGCCACACCCAGTGACGCTCAGGGGTTACTCCTGGCTATGCGCTCAGAAGTCGCCCCTGGCCTGGGGGACCATATGGGGCACGGGGGAATCGAACCGCGGTCCGTCCAAGGCAAGCGCGGGAAGGCAGGCACTTTACCTCCAGCGCCACCGCCCGGCCCCCTCTCCTATATTTTCTATATTTTTAAAATATAGTTTTATATTTTTAAAACTGGAACTATGAACTCCATCTATCTGCACTGTTTGAACATATGTGTATGTTTGTAAAGATTATATATACACAAATTAGCTGCACATATATATATATTTTCTTTTTTAAAAAATACACTATGTAATACTGTAATTTTACAACAAGTAAATATCCAAAGAACCTAAAATCTTTAATTCAAAAAATTGTGTGCAGCTATGTCTATTATAACTTCATTTACAATAGAGAAAAACATCCAAGATCCCAATCACTGATGAGTAGATAAAAATGTGATATATACACACAATGAAATATGACATAGCCATTAGAATATATGAAATCTTGTCTTTTGTAAGGATATGTATACAACTGGAGGAAGTTATGCTGAGTGAAACCAGGAGGAGAAAGACAAACCAGATGATCTGACATAAAGGATTTAAAGGTACAAAACAAGGGAACAGACAACACAAATAAAAAACCTCTAGATTATAATGGCAGAATTAATGTCACTAGGATGGTCAGAGGATGTCAGGTGTTACGAAATAGGGGAAAAGGACGGAGGGGGACATTCCAAAACCAAAGGACTGTGGGTATTGGTACTACTTGGTTGATCAAAAATGATGTATGAATTTTGAAGATTTGTGAAGTTGTATCCATTTACTACACATAGTTGTATAAACCAACAGACTATTCATGGTTGCTTTGGTACAATCAATATAAAAACAAAATCTCAAAGTTCCTTTTTCAATAATTATGTAAATTCAGAGGATTGGGTCCTTTCCAGCGTGGGGTTTTGGGAAGCCCCATGTGCGAAGCCTGCTCTCTTACTTGGGTGGCTAGGGGTCTTGATGGCTCCTAGCTGCCCTCTCTTCGACCCTCGGCCTCCAGGCCGTCTGGGGTGGCAGTCCAGGCGGCCGGACCAGGTGGGTGTGGGGGGGGGTGTCCCCTCTTATTTGGGGTCCCAAGTTTTCCCTGCCCTTCCCAT
>PVKC010021719.1:0-18019 GCA_004027635.1 Crocidura indochinensis
TCCCCTTAAAGACCCTGCCTGCCTCGTGGGGGGTGGGGTAGGGAGGATGATATATGGGCGGGCACAGGAAAGAGTGCAGGCGAGGACCTGTGTTCACGCCCCGAAACACACGCACACGCGAGCGCGCGCACCCCGGCACCGAGGTGGTGGAGCAGAGGGCAAGGCCAGCTCTGAGCTGGACCATGACGGGAGAGAAGCGTGACCGCCCGGGCATCGTCCGCTCCCCACCAGCCAGCCAGCCAGCCAAGAGACGCACGCCAGCCAGCCTCCTGGATCCAGTCCAGTGAGAGATCAAACTCAACTCTCACTGGCACCCACTCGCCTTCCAAGCTGGAGACCCGCTGCGTGCACGCTCCGGGACTGGACTCCTCTCTCCCTCCTTCCCTCCCGCTCTCGGAGCATCTCCCCCAAACTGGAGAGACTCTTCTCCTTAGCCGTGAAGGTCCTCCTGCAAGTCTACCCTTAAGCCCACCTAAATTGGTTTCCTATCGTAAACACGCTTTACAGCGGCCCGGGAAATCTTATAGGATGTATAAACCTCTTCGAACGCTTATAAAGTGGCACATAAAACGGCGGCGCAGGCAGAAGGAGGCCCCCGCCGCGCCGCGCCCCCCCCGCCCGAGCCCCCGGCCCGCCACCCACCCCCGCGCCGTGCCTACCTGTGCCACCGCTCTTCTCCGCCCCCGAGTCCCCCGGGGGCCCCTCGCCGTCGCCGCCTTCGGCCGCCCCCTTGGGCTCCGAGCCTGGGGTGGCCTTGGCGCAGGGACTGCCCCCGGCGGCGGCCGTCTTGGGGTCGCCCTTGTCGGCGGCGGCGCCCTCGGGCTGCGGCGGCGCGGGCGGCGGCGGGGGCTGCGGCGCGGCGAACGGGGGTCCGGGCGCCGCCTCGTAAAACTGGTCGAAGCCCTGCGGCAGGATGCCGTTGCGGCCCACGGCGCTGTAGAAGTTGGCGGCGGCGCCCGCGGGACCGTGCGGAGGCCCCGGCGCCGCGCACACCGGCTCGGGCGCCTTGAAGAGCACGTCCGGCCGGCGGCCCGCGGGCGGGAGCAGCTCCCGCTGCATGGCCGCCTCCTCGGCCGCCGCCGCCGCTGCCGCCGCCGCCGCCGCGTAGTAGGGAGCGTAGCCCCCCGCGCCGCCGCCGCCGCCGCCACCCCCGCCGCCGCCGCCCCCCGCGCCGCCGCCGCCGCCGCCGCCGCGGTACGGCCACTTGGCGCGCTCCAGGCCGTAGTCGCGGAAGGCCACCTCGCGCACGGGCTGGACGTGCGGCGCCAGGTTGGACGAGTAGGGGAAAGTCATCTGGCACGACGACGGCTGCGACAGGAACGACGGCTTGCCGGCGAAGTCCGACGGCGCCACGTAGTAGGCGCAGCCCGGCAGGTACATGCTGGCTGCGCTCGGGCCGCACTCGTCAAAGTCGTTCATGGCTCCGCGGCGTGCGCGCCCGCCAGCCCCGGGCCGCTCCCCGCGCCGCCGACCTGAGCCATCGATTGCACAAGACGCTTGGGCCAGGATCAACTAAGCAAAAATCCCCACCGGGCGCTGACGTGCAATCCATCTTGATTGATTCTGGTGGTAATTATGTCACGTGACGCCATGGAGCGAAATGTCCTTATATCTATATCAGCGCTCGCCAACACGCCCCGGGACAGCGGCTGGCGCCGAGGCGCGCGCGCACGACTGGGTGGGGGTGGGTGGGTGGGGAGGCCTGGCCTCCAGCGCCCTCCGCCTCTCCCGGGGCGACCCCCGACCGCTCTGTGCCGCAGGCCGGTCACCTGTGCGCCGCCGGCGGCCGCCACTACTGGGCGCATCTGCCACCGCCCGGCTGGGCCGCCCGCCCCGCGTGCGCCCGCGCGGCTTTAAGTACGCGGACCGGGGCCGGCGGGGAGGAGGAGGGCGGGGGAGGAGGAGGGAGGAAGGGGGAAGGGAGCGGAGCGGAGAGCGGCGGGGGGGAGCCCCAGCCCCGGGCACTGGGGGACTAGGTGTGAGGGTGTGAGGTTCCCACCCACCCCCTTCCTGCGGGCTGCTCCCTCCCCCGCGACGCAGCCACCCTTTGCTGCTCGCCAGCCCGGGAGCTTGTTGCTTCTTGTTCCCGGGCCTTAATGGCACCCGCCCTGCGCTCCGATTTACAAATTTTGCCTGTCCTAGGCTTTGACCTCCTGGGATTAAGAGAGCTGGACTCTCTCCATTCCCGATCCCGAGACGACTCAGGGACCAGAGTCCAGAACCCCACGCCGAAAGTCAGCAGAGACTCACTCACCCGGCCCCAAGCTTCGGTGTCTCTCGCTTTCTGGCCTCTTCTTTGCGCTCCTTCTCTGATCCGGTCTCTCCTCTTTCTCCATCTCTCTGCTGCCTTCCCACTTCCCTTCTCTTCTGCTCCCCTTTCCTCGCCTCCTAGCCGGTTTCTCTAGTCCTTGCTCCTCTTTCTCCCTGAGCTTTGAGCCTGGCTCTCTCCAATCTCTACCCTTCCTCTTCCAGTGCTGGAGCAAGGAGGGAGTTCCGAAGGGGGGGGTGAGGGGGATCCAGTGACCCTCTTAAAGACAGGGCGTGGAGGAAGGAGCTAGGAGCTAGTAAACAAAAGGATCTGGAGCTTCGCTCCTACATTGCCACCCCCCACCCGCAGGGAAGACAGACCATCAGTGACCCTCGGCTCCTAATGCATCTTCCTGTTGATCAGGGCTCTAGCCCCTCCTTTTTGCACCCCCATCTGCTTCCAAGCCTCACCAAAGCCTCTGCTTCAGGAAACAACCTCCTCTCAGCTACAGCAAGCCCTTGGGTGGGCACAGTCAGTCCTGAGCACCGCATTCAGGCCTGTGGGTCCCGAGCGGCTCGCACCTCTTTCCTGGAGCCCTTCTGCTCCCCTTGATCCCCAGTGCCCTTCACGCACTATCTTCCAAGCCCCGGTTCTCCTCCCAGGCCCCTCTTTCCAAGCCAGGGGACTCCTGATCAAGCTCAGTGTCCACTTTTGGGCGAGAACAACTCTTCTGAAAGGAAAAGCAGCATCTCAAGAAAGCAGCTTCCCCATCCCAGTCTTAGAACCTGCTGGAGACCACGGCGCTCCCTCTGCCCCAAGACTCCTCTGCTCTGCTCTGCTCTTTTGCCCAGAATTCCTCTACTCTGGTCTTCGTCTTGGGCCACAGCCCTCTCTTGGGCAGTGGTCTCCCTGCTGAGGCCACCAAAATGCTCCCCAACGCCGACCTCGGGAGCCAAGGCCCAAAAATTTGGCTCACGGATAGCTAATTTTCTGACCAACACCAACCGCCTTGGTCTCTTTTTCTTCCCTCCTTCCTTTCCTCTCATTCTACCTCCTCTGTGCCTTGGAACCCCGGCGCAAACAGATAGAGTGGGCTTGCCACGAGCTCCCCACCCAGACTTGTCCACCTTGTGTGCCTCCTTCTCTCGCGGGCTTCTCACCCAGTTTCCAGCAGCTCCATCTTCACCCCCTCCGCCAGCGCGTCATGCACCCCGCATCTCCAGCCCCCTACCCACCGCTCTCCCCTTGGGCTCGGCCGACGCCCCTGGATCTTTCTGCTAAAATGGCTCCCCCCACCCCCACCCCGGCTCGGCGCACCCCTGGCCCTGATGCGACTCAGGACTCAGGCCCCAGGCCCCTCGGCAACTCGCCCCCAAGCCCCCATCAGCCTTTTCATCTGTCTGGGGGGTGCGCAAAAGCCTCGGGCCTCCTCTCCGCGCGAGGTGGGGCGCGAGCGGCCCGCAGCCCCCAAAGTGGAGCTGGCGGACGCCGCAGAGGAGCCAAGGAAGACGAACTATTCAAGTTCAACGACATGGCGACTGCGGCGCGGGCCGGAGCGGGGCTTCGGCGGGGGAGGGCGCGCCATCTGCAAAGGCGCGGGTGCCCGGAGGTGGGGGCGCCAGGGCCCCGCTTGGCTCCCTCTCGCGTACCCCCGCTCCCAACCCCCAATACTGGGCTTTCGTTCGCGGGATCTGCATTGGTTCTAGCTCCCTCCGGGCCCCGAGCCCCCAAACCCAGGGACAGCCGCAGCCTCCCGCCCGCGCGCCCTGCTCGCTCGGTGACCTACCCTGAAGATCCGGCGCCGTGGCCTGGTCCTCGTCGACGCGGCCCCACTCGAAGCGCGCGGAGCCGCCGCATCCTCCCGGCACAGCGGGCCGTTCCGTGCGTGGTGGCTCTGTGCGCAGCTCCCAGGAGCGATGCGGTGGTTTCCAGCCACCCAAGATAAGACACTAACTTGACCTTAACTTTGTCAGGGCGCCCCTGGTATCTGGAGAACGTGAACAGACACTGTCTGGCAGCTCTCGTAAAGCTGACTGGGGAAGGGATTCTGAGTCATTTCATTTATTGCCACTACAGTTCTGCAAGAAAGCTTTTCCTCCCTGCCAAACTTTAATTATTTATGCTCTTTTAGGAAACGAAAGAAGAGGAACGCGGGGGGGGGGTGCACCCAGAGCCAGTCCCTTCCCTGCAGAGCCTTTGCAACGGTTTGCTTAAAGTCAAGTGACTGGAGAACAAAAATGTGGAGAGATCACCTTTGTCCAAGGACGATCGGACAGGCGCCTTGCCCCCACCACCACCACCAGGGGGGTGGATGCAGCGGAGAGAGGCGGGGTAAAGGGGCACCCCCCCACATGAATATTTACAACGGTTCCGGATTTCTCTTCCACCCTCTGGCCTCTGGAAACCTTCCCAGCCCTCCTCTCTTGGGGAGAGCCCCCAGGCCTTAAAAGAGACCCCCTGGCCCTTGGAATTTGAAGCCGATTGAATGCCAGACGACTTCAGTATTTTTCCTCGTTTTAAAATGTTTTTCTGGTCAAGAGGCCTGCACGGATTGCAGCATTTCCAGGACGCAGTTGTCTTTGTGGAGGTTGGAGGAGGGATGTTGAGCGCTCAGATTTCAGCATCTTTGCCCTCTGGTGTTTATTTCCACCCATTCTGTGACAGTCCAGATTCTTGACAAGACATCGGCTAGGAAAAGAGTGAGGACACCGCCAGTCTGTATTTGGGCTGACCAATAAAAAACAATAGATTCAGATTCGAAAAACCACCAACAGATGAGATTGGACACTTAGACTGATTTCTGCCCTTTGGGGGAGTGGTCCCAGAAATATCTGCTCCCATCTCACATCCCAGGGTAAAGAAAAAGAGCTCGAAGGTGATGTTTTCATTCTCCAGGTTGGAAATGAATGGTCTCTGGTGTCATAGGGACCAAGTCTGAGTGAATGCGCCTTCTGGTCCTTTAGCCAACTAGACCTTAGATGTGAGGTCTGAGGGCAGCATCCATCTCCCTGTGGTTGCTTTAAGGGAGATAAATTCCCCAGTTGGGCCTTGGGAGGACCCATTTTGGGGATTCACCTCTTCTTGGAGCCAGGAAAATGTCAAGTGGGGGAAACATTTCTAAGGAAAAAGATTCTACTGTTTCCTGCTTGTTCCCCATGCTCCACTGTATATTTTTAAAGGAGCTATTATAATTAAACCTGAGATTTAGGGATGGGGAATCAGAACCATTGACTATTATTAGTATTAGAAATAAAGTGATTTAATCCATTCTCTACTTGCTCTGTAGTTTCCACTGTCACAGAGCTGGAAGCAGGACTCTACAAGAGGACGGTAAATACTGAACTGCCTCTGCTTTCCTGGGCCTCAACTGGGGCACCTGAAGGCCTTCGGGTGCAAAGACAGTTCCTAGGAGAATTTTCTGGCAAAGTGAGCTCCAGGCAAAAGTGCCATGATGGGTGATTTCCACAGGACAGAGCCTATTCAAGAAGATCTGGCAGGGAGGGATGTTTTATATTGAAATCTGAGAAACCTCCCATCCTGGCATCCGTCCCCACTTTCCAGCTCCAACAAGCCTCAGACTTTATTTTAAGTGCAATGTAGATACACTAGCCTGCAAAAAAGCCAAGATTTCACTTAGAGCAGGAGACACAGTCACTTATCCTGCCCCCACCCCCACTCTGAGCTCCAATGTTCCATACACATTTTGTTCATAGGCTTTTATACACCATTTCCTGACAGACTTGGAAGCCATTTTCTCATTTAATGAACAGTCAACACCCACAGCGAAACTGCAACCAGGAATGTAAAAACGAATTTGTTGGCCTGAAAAACATTAGAAGGGGATAAGAAATGTTTTGGGGGGAAATCAGCACTCGTCCCTTTAACAGTTTGCCTGGGACCTGAATATTTATTTTCACAGTGCACACGAGTGTGTGTGTGTGTGTGTGTGTGTCCACACACACACTCACCACTTCTGTGTGGTCCATATAACAAGTTTTGGACAGGGTCGAAATAAAATAAAATACGCACAGTGACAGAGAGCTGAGAAGATGCTGTTCATCTAGACATCACAGAGGTGGGCCGAGACTTGCCCTGGCGAGTGTCCACTCCAGGTCAAGAAATCACTGGGTTTAAATATGGGGAGGTGTGGTGTTGGGGCGAATCTCCAACAATTTTGTGGTTGTTCTGCATCTTTCTAGGACTTGGTGGGGGTGTGTGCTACTCTTCAAAAGAGAGGGGAAAAGAGGAGATAACAAAAGGAACTGGGGGTTCATGGAGGTTAAGTCTGAATACCCCAGCACAGCCAGAAAACCGGCATTTATGAACCTGCCCCCTCCACAAAGCAAGGCTTGTGGGGGGTCTGGACTCCTCTTGGGCAGGTGACGGATGCCTCAGATGGAGGCACAGGAGCTGGGACTCTGGTGACTTGTGGCTATGAGAGAGAGGGCAAGGAGAGTGGGACAGGACTGAGATGCTCTATCCGGAACAGTAAGCACGGCCCAGACTCTGGAGTTTCCTCCCCTGGCTCCTAGGGGTTCTCTCATCTCTACACTCACTCTAAGTCAAGAAAGACACCTTTTCACCTTTATCCACCCAACAGGTATAATAAAAAATGTAGGATCCCACTTCCCTTTACTCACTCCCCTGACACTAACCCTCCACAGGGATACCCTAGTCCCCTAGTGCAATGGAACCTCAAAGAAGACCAGCAGCTCTTCTTGATAGAACTCAGATCTGGGGATTGGGGGTGTCCACTGTAGGCCTCCAGCCTAGACTTGTGTGAGGAGGGGTTGGAGAGGAGTCTGCTGTGTGCCCTGGAACACAAACCCCTCTCCCCTGGGAAGGGGAGGAAGTTTTTAGTCCATTCTGCCCACTTGGGAGAGCCTGCCGGGCCCTAGCTCCCAGACGTCTTTGACTCTGTCCCGCCAGCCCTCTCCTCCCCTTTCCTCCGAAGTCTGAAGGTCTAGGGCGGCCTTTGTCCTTCAGACAGCCAGAGTAGGAGGGGGGTGGTCTGCTCCCTTTCCTTCAGAGTCTGGCTTTGCCACAAGGCGCTGAAGCTGCAAAGAGAGAACTGTGCTTTGGTACCATCTGCTCTGGCTAAGATCTTCCTAAGGTCTTCCCACGGGCTCCAGTTAAACGCCTGTGAGGGCGGAAAGGGCTAGAGAGAGGGGGAAAGGGCAAGTAAGTGGCAGAAACAGGGCAATCCAAGTAAAGGCGATTTAAACAGAACCCCCCCTTCCCCCGTCAATATCTCATGGCCGAGCACTAGGACAGGTGATTCTAGGCCTTCACTCAAGCCTCAAGGCCAAAGCTAGGATGCAGTTTCTGCTCAAAGCCCGGGGAGCGCAGAGCTATCACCAAGCAGGCCTCGGAATCTGTGGGCTTCTGCGGCCGCATCCGAAGCGGGGAGAGTTCGAGCGGCCCGCAAAGGAAAAGTCCCAGCCCCGACCCTCAAAAGGCCAAGCCAGGAGGCCGTCACACCCGCGGTTAATAGAGCGCCAGCGCCTGCTCGCGCAGAACCACCCGCTTCTTCTTCATTCTCCGGTTCTGGAACCAGATCTTGACCTGCTGGTCGCTGAGGTTCAGCCTGTTGGACAATTCCTTGCGCTTCTGCCGGTTAATGAATTCGTTGAGGAGGAATTCGTTCTCCAGCTCTGCGATCTGCTGCTTGGTGTAGGGTTTCCGCTTCTTGCGGGCCCTCCCTGGGGCCGCCCCCCACGGCAGGCCTGCAACACAGCAGCGGTCGGCGTTAGCCCGGCCCGCGTCCTGCCGCGTGCCCACCCCCGGTAGCAGCGCCCTCCCCTGCACCTTCCCCGCGACCCCCCGCCTCCCTTCTGAGCCCGGCCCGGCCCGGGGAATCTGGCTAGCGTTTACCGTCGGGCAGCGAAGGTCGCAGGCATGCGGCGACGCCCGCAGCCTGCACTGTCATGTTCAAGTTGAGCGGGCTTTTGGCGTCCTCTTTGAAGCCGGTGGCGCACGGGGTCCCTTCGAGCAGAGCCGAAGAGGCCCGCGCAGCGCGACCCGCGCCCGCATACTCGTACTTGGCCGCTTTGAGCGCCGCGGCCGCGGGGGCCAGTGCAACCTCGGGGGCGAAGGGCGGTCGCGCTCGGCCACGTTCCTCGAGCTCGGCAGCCGCGTCTGGTGGATAAAACTTGGCCGACTCTTCCGGGCCGTCTTTGGAGCCCAGGGCCTGCAGGCCCAGAGCCCCGTGGCCCGCCAGGTAGGGTTGGGTGAAGCTGGCGAAGGCCGTGGAGCCCGCAGGCTGCGCCGGGGCGCAGGAGGCGGGCGTGGCGGCCCAGGACAGCGCGCCGCGCGGGTAAGAGATGGGGGGCAGAGCGGCCAATTGGCCGCCATTCGGCCGCAGGTTGGAGAAGTAGAAGGAATCGGGTGACTGCAGGTTCAGAAGCGAGCCCACGTAGCCCGCTCTGCAGAGACTGCGCTCACACATCTCCAACAAAGGGCTGCGGCTGCGCTGGCAGCCGTATTTAGTTACAACCGGGAATAAGAGGACAGGCTCAGACGATTGGACGAAACTTGGCCTGCAGGTTCTTCAAAGTCGGTCATTCCAGCACCGCCTACATCCCCCGACCCGTTTCCCCCCCTTCAGGGTATTATGATAACACCCGCAGTACTCCATGGCATGGGACTGGGCTGTGAGGCAGAGTGAGGCCTAGGAAGGGAAAGACAAGCCGCTCTAGAATTCAGGCGGGCATCAGAGCGGTGGGCCTCAAGCCCGGGGTGCCCCTGCCCCATCCATGTCCCACGGGGATCCTGTTGATCTAGATCAGCTCAACCCTGGCGTTTTCCACGGGCTACCTGAGATGGGGTGGCACAGGTTGGCTTCCTTTGGAGCAACTTCAAGTTGTTGCTGAGGCCTCTCCCATAGCTTGGGCCTCTTGGCTGGTCTGCAGAGCCTGAGATGGATGGGGACACCGGGTCTGTCCCCAGAGCAGAGAGAGCAATGTTGAATTCCTCCTCCTTCCCTAACAAAAAGGCTATAGCCAGGCCTCCACAAACTGAGTCTGCTGGCAAAGACCTGCCCTGTAAAGCCCAGGGTCTGAAGACAGGGAAATCTGCTGTTCTAGGAAGTAACAGGTCGCAGACTGGTCAGGCTTGACACATAGCATCAAGCCTGGAGACATCAAGGAGGCGGCGCTGCACTGTCTCTTTGATTCCAGGGATGTTGCCATCTAGGTACAAGGAGAAGGCTGGTCCAGGGCTGGGACGCTCCGTTTTGTTTGTCAAGACTAGAGGCGACATTTCTTTTCTCTCCAGAAGTGACCTGGGAAAACACATCTTGCGAAACAGAGCTCCGAGGTGTGCATCCATTTTTACCGACGTGCTCCCCAGTCTGATGCAAGTGCAGGGGTGGTAGGCTGGTAGGCAAACTGAAGCACCCTTGGAGCTGAGAAAACTGCTGCTGGTAGTGGCTTGGGGAGATGTGTGGAACAGGGACACAAGCAGAGACGTGATCCCTGTCAGGAGGCAACCTGGCAGCCCTCTGGCCCCCAGGGTCTGGATGAGTCTGACCAGAGGTCTGGGTCCTTTCTAGCTCTCCATCCTCCAGAGACCTGGAGGAAGACCGCAGCCCCAGCCCCCACATCCCCAGCCAGTGCTCCATCCCCAAGCTGGAACTGGTTAGGCCTCCAGTGTGGCTCTGAGACCACACAGGCGCCGCTGGAGGGCAAGGCTGACCACCTCGCTGCGACTTTATTGTGTGAATGATGGCGACCAATTGGGTGGTTCTGGGGGCGCGCAACCCGCTTCTTCCTCCCACTCTGGGGGATGGGAGGGGTATGCTGGGGGCAATATCCGCGATTTCTGAGGACTCTTGCAAGGAAGACAGGCAGACACTTTGCCAGGTGTAGGCCACAAGAGCTTTCCCAGTTCTTAAGGACTTAAGGGACCCAGGCTAACACGGTACGAAAACTCACCCTATTTTTGTGGCGCTCCCCGGGCCTGAAAGTATCATCTCTAGGGATCCCTAGATTTTCCTCGACTCGCCTCCATTTCAGTACTCAACCGTTCTTGGAATTTGTTTATTCACAACCCTTAAGCAGCTGCTTCCGAGCCCCCTCCCTCACCCGCATACACGCTGTTTGTCCCCTAGGAACTAAAGGGAACTAAGAAACAGAAAAGACACAGTACAGCTCAGTTTTTGCATTCCACTCCATCCAGTCCAGCCCAAGTCCCGCTTTCTAATTTCCCGGGTCTTACGGGCAAAGTTGTTTACTGGGAGATGGGGGTACGCAGGAAGGAGGGGTCGCGGGTGGAGGTGGGGGCGGAGTGCAGAAGGGCTGGCCCGGGAGCTGGAGAATGGGAAAAGGAGGCCTGGACCCCGTGCTCAAGGGCGAGCTCTGCCAGTGCCGCCAAGTGCCCAGGAGATGGCGAGCGAGCTCCACGCCTGACGAGGAGCCGCCGCACGGTCAAGATCAACAGTGAAGGGCGGTGCAGCCGGCCCGGGGTCGCCGGCCGGTGCGGTCACGGCCCACTGCCAGGCGCGGCCGAGCGTCTCGGAGAGCCCGGGATCTTGGCGGCAAGGTGGGCGAGGGCGGCGGAGCCAGAGGGTCCCGGCAGGCTGCCAGATACCAACAAGCGCAGCGGCGGCTTCTTTGTCTGGCGGTGAGTCCGGGCTCCTCAGCCGCGCACCGACGCGCGCTCCCCGCTTTTCCAGCCTTCGCTCTCAACCCTCCAGGGGTTCCCGAGTCGCGCGGGAGTCGTCGCCGCGGGGAGCCCTCACCCCCTCTTCGTCCCCCCGGGCCTCCCTTTCAGCACCTCTGCCACCCGCCCCACCCCGCCACTCTCCTCGCTCTTGGACGCAAAATGGAAAAGGAATGTATATAAATATCGAGTTTTCATCTGTTATTGATTTATGCATCAGTGTACATTCCGCCGGAGAGCGTTGGAGCGCAGTTTGAATCTCCAGCGAGACTTTCCCTCGGGCGGATGGAAGAAGCTGAACCGGCCAGTCGCTAAGAAAAGCAAAGCCTGGGCCACCTCTAGTTCACCACCGAGAGACCTGGGCAGCGGACCAGAGGAGGGAGTGGGTGTCCTAAGGGAGGGAGGAAGGAGAGAGACAGAGAGACGGAGACAGAGAGAGACAAAGAGCCGGAGAGGCCGAGAGACAGAGACAGGCAGACAAGAGACACGAGAGAGTCAGAGATACAGAGACAGAGATAGAGACAGAGAGACAGAGAAGGAGGAAGAAGAGGAAAATAGTGGAGATCCGGCGCGGCCGGCCGTTTCTTAGTAACTTCATCAACTGGAAGATGGAGATGGGGGTGCGGTGAGTGCCCCAGTTTCAGGGATTATTTCTTTCCCAGAAACTGAGCTGTGATCGCTTTTCTCTTTCCCTTTCTCTCAAAAAGATTGAGTAGGCGCCCACGGTCCTTAGGACCTACTAGGAAGAAATCAAACCGGGCCGAGAAAACGAAAGTAGCTGGGAGCCGCGGGCCTCCACGTTCCTAGTTGGATCCACCCCGAAGCTCTCCCGCCGGGCCGCCTGCGCGTTTTGCGAGGGTCGCCTGTTTGAGTCCGTTCAACAAAGTCGTCAAGCGCCGCGTGGACTGCGGGGAGTCACACAGGCTCCCAGCTCCTCCAGGGCCATTCTCCGGAGTCGGAGTCGCACAGGACTTCCAGGAGAAAGTCCCCAGGGCCTAACAATTGCACCTAGAGGTCTGGAGTGTGCAATGATGGCGTCAGTCTTTAGCCGCCGTGTGCAGGATGTTTTGAGGAGGCGATAAGGGATCTGCTGGGAATGTTTCTTTTTCAATTGCCAAATATGGAAATGTCTAATTTCAGAACCTTCCCAGAACAGATATTTGTGTCATCCTTTCTAGGAATTAATCTTCCAAGTGAGCGAGTTTCCCTTATACCTGGATACCCACTTATATGTATTCGTTTTAAAATTATTAGAATAAATGTACAATATTGGTAAATGAAAATTTTTATTGGAGATATGTTTGAGTTACTCTAGTCAAACGATTGCTTTTAGACACCACGCATTATATCTTCATTTAAACATTTCGTTGTGTGAGTTTGTGTATGTGGATTTATGTATATATGTATGTTAAAGCCATGGGGGGGGGTGGCAGAAATGGAGAGTCTGGAGGTTTCCAAGAACAGAATTGCCTTCAATATAGGGCACATTATGGTGTTCAGGACGACAAGATGTTATAATAAATAAGCACAGTGTCTAGAGGTGACACAGGTTTGAAAAAGAAGAAAACAAGTATATAGCCAGAGAAAACAAGAAAGTTCTGTTTATTTCCATCTCCCTAGGAGTAAAAAGTGATTTTTAAATGCCTGAAGCACTGCCCAAGTATTCTAGCTCACAGACATTGCAGTTACAAAAATAATCTCTCAATTGTATAAATATGCAGCACTTTGAAAGTAGTTGTTTATTATCACTTAAAAAAAAGCACTGTTTTTCTTCTTGAGCCTTACAGCTCTGAACTTTTCAAATTTCTTAGACGACTTAAAGCTCCACGAGAGGTTCAATACATTTGTTCAGACATTCAAGTTATCCATAGGGTTCCAGATAAAATCTCACATCATGGTCATTAATGCAGCCCTTTTTGGGGTGGGGGCCAGAAGAGATGGCTTTAATTCTACTCTCACAGAGGCCAACAAAACAGGGTACATTCATACCCTCTGGGGTCATTCTGTCAATGACAGTCATTATTTAAATGCCTGCAGAGGTGGGGGAAAAGAAAGGCTTTATTTCTTTTACTAATAATCTTCTATTTTAAAGAAATCACTTCTACAAGGGGCATCAAACACAACTACTAGAGTAAAAGAAAAATAATTGGGAAGATTGTCCTCGTTCCAATATTGGTGCAAACCCTATTTCATAAGGCAACTGCTTTAAAAGTCAAGGCTGTACCTCCTACCTCCTTTTTCTTAGACTTTCCCAGTGACCCTAGAGCAGGACTGCCCAGAGCTCTTTCCATTAGCATCTGGGTGACTGCTGAGAGCTAATGATTCAACTCTCCTATCACAGGATATGAATGACTACAAATCGTTCAGTCTTAATGGACTATGAAGATGGTCAGTGCTGGAAAAGGGCATATAAAGTGATTTTAAAAAGAAACCCAAAATCAGATTGGTACTTCTAAAATTCATTTCAGGAGATTATTAAGAACAGTCAAGTCCTTCATACTGGCCTGGAGGGAAAAACAGAACATAAAAAATGTCATAAAAATAAACCTAGACAAAAACAAATCAATAATAAATGAGTAAGAAACGACAACATCATTTTGGCTGCAAAAGGTTTTAGAACCAGATAAAGGAAAAAGAAAATTCACAAAATTTGCCATCATAGGCAGTGGGTGGGGGAATTAAATACATTTTCAAGTCTTTCCAAAGGTCTTTTGGAGACAATCGAAGCACTTAAACTCTTGGTGGCCAATCTGGCCCACATCAGGAGACAGTGTCTTTGAGCTTGGAGACGATTTTCTTGTCTTTGACTCTTCGATTCTGAAACCAAATGGTCACTTGTCTCTCGGATAGATTTGTGGCAGCCGAGATTCGCCGCCTCTTGTCCTTGTTAATGAACTTGTTAATGGCATACTCGTTCTCCAGTTCTTTGAGCTGCAGTTTGGTGTACGGCACCCTCTTTTTCCTCCCTCGACGGTAGACACACATGTCTGGCTGATTTAGAGCCACATCCCCTAGTATAAAAAAAATAGCACGGGCAAAATTAGAACAGGATATCTGGAACCCCCAACTGGGGGATGTTTGTCTCTGGAGAGGGCAGAGAGAATAAAGGAAGCGAGGCTGTTTATTTACGCTTTGTTATTATTTACATGGAGTTATTATTCACAGGTTATTAAAGAAAGATTATTTACACTTCAAAGTGAAGGTGAATTTGATGGATCATCGTGGTTGTTCAAACCGGCATCTTAACAAGCCTGCAATTTTATGGCAGGGTTACTGGGGACCCTCCTAAGGATAGTTTCTGCAAATGTCAGTTGCACACACATAAAAGTACACAAGCACTTTTTTTTTGTTTGTTTTAATTGCAGGTTGTTTCCTCAAGCTTTGATTTCGTGGATTTCCGTGTTTGGAAACTGTGAGCTCTGCTGAAGCAGTTTCAGTAGTCACCCTACAGAAATTATATCTTTGATAAAACGAGGCCTAACTCTGTGACACCTCTTGTGGGAGGCGGAGTCACAACCTGAGCAAAGGCACGAAAAGATTCTCAATTTTTTTTTTTTTTGTGGTTTTTGGGTCACACCCGGCAGTACTCAGGGGTTACTCCTGGCTGCATGTTCAGAAATTGCTCCTGGCAGGCACGGGGGACCATATGGGACACCGGGAATCGAACCGATGACCTTTTGCATGAAAGGCAAACGCCTTACCTCCATGCTATCTCCCGGGCCCCAAGATTCTCAATTTTAAGAGAAACACACACACACACACACACACACACACACACACACACACACACACACACATATCAACACGCCTAGCCTTCTCCCAAAAAGAAAATTATGAGAAAGGCTATTGAAATCTTTGCAGAAAGAACAGACTTCACTAGAACAGAACAAACTGTTGGTGGGGTGAACCCTGGTTGGGAGAGGAGAAGAGGTGCCCAGTCCGAAGTTGGGCCCAGCATGCTAAGTCTGTCTCTGTCTCTCATTTGCTCTCCCTCCTGTCCCTACCTGGAAAGGACGATTTCCAAAAGTGGGAGCCCTGAGGCTGCTCCTTGGCGCAGTACACCTGGCTGTTCCACCCGTTGGCCAGCGTCCAGGATTGGTAGCCCTCCATGGAGATGTACGCCTCGTGCCGCGGCTCCCCCGAGCCGAAAGTGGACACCATGTCGATGTAGCCAGGCACGTGCTGGTAGGGGCTCGTGTAGCCCTGGTAAAAGGACACCTCTTTGGCCCGCCCGGGCACCTCGTTGGCCGGCACGCTGCTGCTCGCCAGCCCGGACACGTCCATGTACTTCTCCACCGGGAAGCCACCGAGAGACGCGTGCGGCGACGACTTGAGCGCGTTCTGCTGCAAGCCCACGCCGTGCGACATGCGGCAGCTATAGTAGCCGTTGCCGAAGTGGTAGCCATAGCCCAGCGCCGGGGCGCCGGGTGGCGCTGCGGTGGCCGGACCGGGCGCCGGGCACTCTTTGGCGGCGGGCGCCTCCGGCCGCGCCGTGACCACCGCCGAGGACGACGAGGACGAGGCGGAGCCCGCGCGCTCCGAGGTTCCCGGGTAGGAGAAGCCCGAGGCCGCCGCCGCCGCCGCCGCTGCCGCCGCCGCCGCCGCCGCGCGCCCCGAGTGAGTCCCGGCGAACACCGGCGCCGAGAGGAAGCCGCGACACTGGCCCGGCGCCGCCACCGAGGAAGACGACGACGACGCCGAAGAGGCCGGGGCCGCCGCCGCGGCCCCACCGTCCGCCCGCAGCGAGTCCATATCCCAGCTTCCCGCACGGCTCATGGCCTGGCCCGGCCCGGCCCGGGCCCCGGCCCCGGCCCCGCGCTGGACACCATGGCGCGGCGCGCGCCTCCCTCCGCGCCTTTCTCTCGGCCGGCTTCTGCTGCTCCCGTCCTCGCTCGCCCCTCGCCCTCTCTCCCTCCGTGCACCTCCCGCCTCCCGCCCGCCTGCACGCCCTCCAACAGGTTAGCTCATCGCGGGACGTTTATAAAAACGAAGTTCAGGTCGGGAGGGGGTTCGGGGCTGGTCGGGGGGCCGCCTTCCTCCCCGAGGGCTCGGCTCAGGGCCGCGCCATTGGCTGCGCGGGGCCACGTGGGGGTGGGGGCGCAGGAGAGCTGGGCTCGGGGCCCGGGTCCCCGCAGGACCCACCCACCGGGCCCCTACCCCCTCCCCTGTCCACCCTCCCCGGGACCCCAGCGCGTTCGCTGCAGCCACCCCCACGCGCCGACTACGCGGCCGCCCATCTCCGGCCGGGTCTGCGAGGGAGACAGGCGTCCAGGCCTGCGCCAGGACTCGGGCACGGCGCTGTGCCACCTTTTCCCAGCTCCCCAAGCTTGCACAAGTCAAGCAAAGCAAAGGACAGAGGTGACTCGAAAAGTTGGGAGAACAGTTCCAGTGTAGATCCTGTTGCTTCATTTGCTGGACTAGCTGACCTGGGACTCCGCACACGAAGGAGCGAATTTTCCCGATGTTGCGTTGCTAACGGAGCGAAGGCGTCTCGCTCAAGGCCCTCGGGATTTTGGCCCGTTGGAGCGGGTCACTCGCTCCACACACCGGCTTTCTATTTGGAATATGCCCACGAACAGCCCTCGGAACGAGGGGACAGAGATTTACAAGTAAGTAGAGCAGACGAAGAGACCCGTCCTCCTGGGGGAAAGCTGGAAGAGATCTGGGTAAAATTCGGATGCCTCATCCAGGCTCTTTGCTTCGCACGGACGGCCCTTAGAAGCACCCAGAGGAGCCGCTGGGAATGAACTCAGCTGTTGGTGGTCAAACTCGTGCAGCTCGATCCGCCTCCTGCATTTTGCAGCCACCGCCCCCACCCCACCCCCGCCAGTTACTCACACCAATTAATGGAAAACTTCACTTTCCCAGGGACCTTTGTTTCGCTTTCTTTTCCAAACTGCCAACTGCGAGGAACTGAGAGAGCCTCGCTAAGAGGGGTTGATTTCTAAAGAAAGTTGGGGCTCCTGATAGGAGTCACCTAGAGATAAGGGGTCTGACGACTCCCAGGAGGCTGGGAGAACTCGAAAGGCTGTCAGAAGGAAAACAAAAACTTCACCGGACCCTCCTTCCTTAACCAAAGTGCCCCGGTTTACACTCCCCCAAGTTAGTCGTTGATGGGGGTCCATTACAAGCCCTGTGGTGAATTTAAGGGACCATTTTAGGAGCAACACCAGGCCAACTGGACCGAGGATGCTCCAAGGGTAGGGGATCCTCAGATAGTCCAGTTGGCTCTTGATTCCACGGGGCTTCCCAGGGCTGCCCACTTCCAGCTTGCAGTTGATGCTGCTGCCTTGAGGCTGTGGATGGGGCACGCAAAAGAGGGAACCTTCCTGGGCCAGACCTGGCATTCCAGGGTGGGCCGCTGGTGTTGGGAGTGTTGACACGCAGAATGCAGTAACCATAAAAGGCTCAAATAAAGGGGAAAGTTATGAGAGGGGCGCTGGAAAGGAAAAGCAGCAAGAATTTGTTTGACCTTTTTGAAGTCCTAGACATGTTCACGATCAAATTCGAAACTGGAAGAGCCTAAGACTGCAGAAAGTTGTGAATATGAGATTTTTCTCACAGGGATACCAGATTTGCTGGTGAAAAAAGTTTGGACAAGTTGAGAGAAGGAAAAAGAAACAAGGGAAGGCTGGGATTGGTGATTTGAAAACCCCAACCAGGAGCAGAGGAGAGAGTGGCTGACATCCTCTTTGCACAACATTTTTAGTACTAAACCAATCATAGCACGACACCTAGAAATGCTCTCATTTTTTTCTTGTCCTCCTTGCTCTCTTCTCTGAGAGGAGAAATGTGGAGATATTAAAATTAATTTTTCTGTGACTCCTCAGTTTCAAATAGAAATAAACAAATTGACTTAATTTAAAATGCAACTAACTGGAGCCAACGAACTTTCCATTACCTCAAACTAAACATTTATCTGATTTTGTGCCCTAGGATATCTGTTCTCTTCTGTAGCAGAAAAACACATTTTAATGGCAGTTATCTTGAAACATCAGGATAAGAAATATCAGGATAGGAAGGAAGAACTTGCCACGATTTCCTGCTTTCAAGTGGCCCTTCAGTTATGGCATAAAATGATGGAAGAGGAGAGAAATAAAAAAAAAAAAA